>JAFVLL020035966.1:0-55000 GCA_021397915.2 Tor tambroides | reverse complement strand
GTGAATGATTCAATGACTCACTCACTAGGACTGTAACTTATTTTGTTCATGAAGGAATCTGCTGTTTGTACAAATTAGTTGAGTGAATGATTCAATGACTCACTCATTAAGAGAGTCATTTGCTTCATTCATGCATGAATCAGCCATTTGTACTAATTAGTTGAGAGAATGATTCAATGACTCACTCATTAAGACAGTCACTTGCTTCAGTCAAGAAGTAATCAACCGTTTGTACTAATTGGTTGAGTAAATGATTCAATGACTCACTCATTAAGAGAATCATTTGCTTCATTCATAAATCAGGAGTTTGTACGAATCAACTGAGTGAATGATTCAGTGACTCACTCATTCGTTCATGCATGAATCAGCCATTTGTATGAATCAATTAAGTGAATGATTCCATGACTTAAGACAGTGACTTATTTTATTTATGAAGGAATCAGCCGTTTATACAAATTAGTTGAGAGAACGATTCAATGACTCACTCATTAAGACAGTCACTTGCTTTGTTCATGAACAAATCTGCCATTTGAATGAATCGGTTGAGTGAATGATTCAATGACTCACTCATTAAGAGAGTCACTTGCTTTGTTCATGAAGTAATCAGCCGTTTGTACAAATTACTTGAGTGAACGATTCAATGACTCACTCATTAAGACAGTCTCTTGCTTTGTTCATGAAGTAATCAGCCGTTTATACAAATTAGTTGAGAGAATGATTCAACGACTCACTCATTAAGACAGTCACTTGCTTCAATCAAGTAGTAATCAACCGTTTGTAATAATTGGTTGAGTAAATGATTCAATGACTCACTCATTAAGAGAGTCATTTGCTTCATTCATGAATTAATCAGCTGTTTGTACTAATTAGTTGAGAGAATGATTCAATCACTCGCTCATTAAGACAGTGACTTATTGCCTACTTCATATTTAAAGTATCATTTCATTTAAAAATAACTGTTTCAATATTCAAAATCTTATTTTTATAACATTAATCTCAGTATTATTTATGGAATTGTAATTGAAGGGTAAAATATTTCTAAATGCAGCTTCAGATGCAGCTTCTACAGTGCAAAAAAAATTTCTGATTTGGATTTTATTAATTTATGATATATTTATATTTATTAATCTGATTGGTAACAGCCTATATCGTCTTATTATTCTAATTGAATTTATTGCTTAAAATGTAACACATACATCTAATTAAAGGTTAAAAATGCCCTTGTAAAGGTAAAACATGCCACTGGAAATGAATTTAAGGTGGCAAAAGTCACCCCTTGATGAAGAAGTTAAATTCTGCCACTGAACATGACAAGCTTTGAGAGTCAGCTGACACGACAGACCTGCACCAGAACAAAAACACAGCTAAATACTGTCTAATTATCACTAAAGGCAAAATCCTAGAAAATAGTGAGTGATTTTTTTGTTGCACACCCCTACATGTGAGAGAGACTGAGCTATAGAAGCACAAGAAACAGCAGCAGCAGCATCAAAATGCAGCGAAGCAGCATGCAGATCTACAGATGAGCTGAATCAACACTGTCTGAAGAGACTGGCGACTCACTGCTTTTTTGCCGAACTCACTCTTGGGCAGAACCAGAGAGCCAGTGATAAAGCCGCCCGGACCGGCCCCTTTAGGGATCCTGAAACACAAAAACAGACTCTAACAGACGGCTGTAAGATTAGAGATCTTCACAGGTCCACTTGGATCCGAAAACCCGAGGTCCGACCTGAGACTGGGTCGGGTTCGGTATTAGTTGCCTCGGGTCTCGGGTAGTTTAAAATAAATGTGCTTTTTCCAAACGGACCCAATCAAACCCTATCGCTTTAACGGAGTGTCTATTTACAATAAACAGCCCGCCTTGTTGGCAGAGGCTTTTGCACACTAACACCACGAACCAATGTCTGGTTGTGATTGACAACAATACAAAAGACATCATACGCCGTGACGTCAACTTTTCGACGCGACCGACCGAGTTTTATAGTCCTGATATAGACTCTGATGTTGCAGGAGCCGTGATCAAAATGGATCTTTGAAAGTAATGATATGCTGCAAATAATGATTGTATATGTTACATTATTCCAGTAGGTGGCGAACAGTGACTGTTAAATGTACACTACATTGCCAAAAGTATTGGGTCGCCCCCTTCTAATGAACAGGTTTGACTACTTTAGTCATTTCTATGAGTACAAATCTTAATGTTAAAGCATATAATGATATTCTAGGAAATTGTGTGCTTCTAATATTATAGCAACAGTTTGGATAGGACCCTTTTCTATTCTAACATGACAATGCCTCTGTGTATAAGACAAGGTTCAAAAAGAAAATGATTGATTGAGTCAGTGTGGAAGAACTTGACTGGTCTGCATAAAACCAAGTCCTAATCCCAGTTGAACACTGGCTCTGGTGTGACTGTAAATGCAGACCTTGAGCCAAAAACTCATCACCAAACACCAATGACTTGCACATACACTATATAGACAAAAGTATTGGCACCCCCTTCTTTAGAACAGAAAAATGCACTTCCAAATCTGTGGCAACAACGATGGGAACATAATTCATGTATTTAAAAACTGTATTTCCATCTCTGTTGCAATAGTTTTGGAAGTGTCTAAAATGACTGAACCCATATGTACAAGTCATTGGTGTTTGGTGATGAGTTTTTGGCTCAAGGTCTGCATTTACAGTCACACCAGAGCCAGTGTTCAACTGGGATTAGGACTTGGTTTTATGCAGACCAGTCAAGTTCTTCCACACTGACTCAATCAATCATTTTCTTTTTGAACCTTTCCAAAGCTGAATAAATAAGCTTTGCATTGATGTATGGTTTGTTAGGATAGGACAATATTTGAAAATCTGGAATCTGAGGGTGCAAAAAAATCTAAATATTGAGAAAATCACTTTTAAAGTTGTTCAAATGAAGTTCTTAGCAATGCATATTACTAATCAAAAATGAAGTTTTGATATATTTACGGTAGGAAATTTATAAAATATCTTCATGGAACATGATCTTAATATCCTAATGATTTTTGGCATAAAAGAAAAATCGATCATTTTGACCCATACAATGTATTTTTGGCTATTGCTACAAATAAGACTCCAGGGTCACATATTTATTTTGTTAAATTCTTAATTGTTTTGATTTATTATTAATTTGCAATTATTTGAAAAAGTAGCCTGTTTATATAACTTAAAAATAAATATGCACAAAATAAATTTGATATAATCGTGATATCGAATGGAATCGGATGGTGAATCCCCCGAGGGACACTCACTTGTCGTCGGGCAGGGCAGTGATGTAGAAGGGCTGTGAGGCTCCAGGGCTCAGCGTGATGGAGTTGGCCTTCTTCTTGGCCAGCATGGCGGAGCGGTGCGTCTCGTAGACGTCCAGAGAGAGTGTGTTGGAGAGCCGGTGAGACACGAGGAACGGCAGGTCCTTCAGACGCTCCAGCTCGCTCTGCTGCTCGTGACGCACCTGCAGACGCACCGTGTAATCGCCCTTCTCCAGCTTCAGAGAGTACTAAAGAAACAAATCCAGAAACAAACAGCATCCAGAACAATGAGAATGGAAAAAACAGAATTCAGAAAAAATAAAACTGAATTTGGAACAAAAATAAAACAGATTTCACAGGGCCTTAGGTGAAAATGTTTTAATTTATAATATAATATATTATACTATATTATATGTGACCCTGGACTATAAAACCAGTCATAAGGGTCAATGTTTTGAAATTGAGATTTCTACATCATCTGAAAGCTGAATAAATAATCTTTCCATTGATGTATGGTTTGTTAGGATAGGACAATATTTGAAAATCTGGAATCTGAGGGTGCAAAAAAATCTAAATATTGAGAAAATCTCCTTTAAAGTTGTTCAAATGAAGTTCTTAGCAATGCATATTACTAATCAAAATTAAGTTTTGATATATTTATGGTAGGAAATTTACAAAATATCTTCATGCAGCATGATCTTTACTTAATATCCTAATGATTTTTGGCATAAAAGAAAAATGGATAATTTTGAGCCATACAATGTATTTTTGGCTATTGCTATAAATATACCTGTGCTACTTAAGACTGCTTTTGTGCTCCAGGGTCACATTTTATTATATTATATTATATATTTTATTTATTTATTATTAAATATCCTTTTGAACATCCCAGTATAATGGTAATATTCTGCTGCCTTAATTTGTAATAAATTGGTTTGAATTGTATGGAAGCCCATTTCCGCCACTGAACAAAAAAAAATAAAAAAGGTAACTGTGACTTTTTTTTCTCACAATTCGGACTTTTTTCCTCACAACTGCAAGTTTACATCAATGCCTGATACAAACTCACAATTCTGACATTTTTTCTCAGAATTGTGACATATAAACTCACAATTCTAAGAAATGAAGTCAGAATTGTTACAAAAGAGTTACAAACTTGCAATTCTGAGAACACAGTCTTTTTTTCTCCTCAGAACAGGACTTTATAACTTGCAACTGAGAGTTTATGACGCAATTCTGAGAAAAAAGTCAGAATTTCGAGATGTAAACTTGCAACTGCGAGAAAAAAAGTGAGTTGTCAGATAAAAATTCGCAATTACCTTTTTGCTTTTATTTAGTGGTGGAAACAGGCTTCCACAGAATTGCAATCACAATACCTGACAAAGTACAATTAGACTTTATGGCGAAATTCTGCATACCAAATTAACATGTATTTTGTTGTATGTTGAAAATCTTAAAGAAAGGTTATTTTTCAAACTAGAAAAGAATCCATCACAGAATGATTTAATTTTTAAATTATGTTTATTTATAATTTTTAATTTGGCATTAGCATTTATATCACAATGTGAAATCCGATCATAAAGCCCTGAGGTTTAGGAATCTTGGGTTTTTATTTATAAATGTTATAAAATTAATATTATTATTATTATTGTTGTTGTTGTTGTTATTAAATGTCAATTTTTGATTTACCAGTACAATGTTAATATTGTGCTGTCTTAATAATGATAATAATAATAATAATAATAACAATAAATTAGTTTGAATCACAATTACAATACATGATAAAATACTTGCAATTAGAAGCGTGAAACTGTGCAGCCAAAATTAGCAATTTTTGTTGAATGTTGGAAATCTTAAATGTTTTGAAAAATTATATTTAATTAATTAATTAATATTTAATTATAATGGAGGCATTAGTTTTTCCATCACAATCTGAAATCCCATCATAAATCCCTGCAGCTGGCCAGGTCGTCATTGTAAATGAGAACTGGTTCTCAATTGACTTGCCTGGTTAAATAAATAAAGGTTATTATTATTATTATTAGTTCAGCAGGTTGGCATCATCAAGTGAAGGTTGTGCAGCAGATCACCTGGTGTGGATAAGCGTCTCCAGAGCCCATGAGCCTCTTGTTCTGGTCAAACAGGAGCCAGAGCTGACTGTCAAACTCAGACTCGTATAATAACTCACACAGCAGCGGACAGCTGGGCGTCACCTCGCCACTCTTGGGCTGGAAAACAACACCAATAACAACCAATAAATCAACCACACAAACAGAAACCCTGTGGAAACAACATAAATATTAAATTCATTATGAAAACTGCAAGGATGTACAGTTATATCACACTCACCTGATGGAAATTATACGTGAGGACGATCTCATAGAGCTGTCTGTTGTTGGGTAACACATCTCTGGTGCCGAGGGGTTTTATTTTAGCACTTACAGGCCTGTTGAAGAAGAACAGACAGTTAATCGTGCATATTTCATGAACACTTATAAAGTATTCAAACACATTTGCCTTGAAGGTTTCTGAAGTGTTCCTCTGGGAGCTCTTCATCTTTTGAAGGAAAGAGTCATAAAACACTTCATAGCCTACAACCCAATCCCCACTTAAACTGTATTTATGGGCTTCGCTGAACATCATTCTGAGAGTAAATAATGTGAGTATGTACAGTAGATCAGAAGGCTATGATGATTTACAAGACTTCCAATTTTACAAATATTTCACAATTTTACTGTGTAGGATTTACAAGACTTCCCAGCTTTGGGAAGTCTTCGGGCATTTTTTTGCAGTGTGTTTAATGAGCAGATGTTTCTGCAAGTGTGTTTACCTGAGAGGCTGAACCCAGTTCTTCAGTGTGATTGTTGGGGAGACATCTTCATATCTCAGCGGAGAACAAACCTCAAAACTAGAAATCCCTTCAGAGGCGTGCTACATACAGAAACACACAAATGGAAAAAAACACAAACAATAAAACTAAGTGACAGAGAGAAGTTTGCAAAGAGGTTTAAATGTCTACTGATAAAAAGTTTGGGGTTGGTGAGACATTAAAAAAGTTTTTGATCGAAGCCTCTTCTGCTCACCAAGGCTGCATTTATTTGATCAAAAATACAGTAAAAATTGTGAGATATTATTAGAATTTAAAATAGCTGTTTTCTATGTGAATATCTATTAAACTGTAATTTATTTCTGTGATCTGCAGCTGTATTTTCAGCATCATTACTCCAGTCTTCAGTGTCACATGATCTTCAGAAATCATTCTAATATGCTGATTTGCTGCTCAAGAAACATTTCTGATTATTATAGTAGTAGTAGTAGTAGTAGTAGACCTTTATTGTCACTAGTCACAAGTACCAGTGAAATTAGCCATCAACCTGTCCATACATACACAACATACATACAATATGACAAGGGGATAGACAGGACAGGAAGACAGAGAATTGGAAAAAAATACAGCATAACATGAGGAAGGGGAGGAGAAAAAAATAATCCCCAGACTATGCTCCTTTGGGAGTACAGTGTGAACAGAAAAAACACCTCAGCAACAAAAGCACATAATCAATACAGCATAGACACATGACTTTGCAACAGGGAGGAAATCCAGCTCGGCAAGCAGCCATCCGGTCCTGCAGCCATTCTCGGCGCTGGTCACAGACCCGCTTGTCAGACTGGCGGTACAAAGCGGCGAAGGCGAGGGATCGGGGGTGGGGAGGTGAATGCATATCTGTATATATGTGCGTATGTGTGTGTGTATGTATGTAAGAGTTTGTGTATTTGTAGGCCTGGAGAGCCGCCACGCTGGCATTCGAATCAAGTTGCCACAGTCCGCAGATTGTAATAGCGACACAGCAAATTGCCATGGAGACAGCCTTGATCAGGACCCAGACAGAGTCAGCAATCATCAGGTGTCTGTGGAAGGGGAGAGGAACAAGAGCGTCTCGCTGCAGTGCTCTTCCCGGGGGTTGTTTTTCCCAACAGCGGCCTTGGCCAAGGCCAGTGCTGGTTGAGGGGAGCCAAAGAAGATAAGATTGCGATTGTTTGGTCTTGGGGCGAGTAGCCGCATTCCAATTTCACGGCTACTCTCTTTGTCCATTCTGGTCTCCAAATCCCTCAATTTTCCTTTGCAAAGCAGTGAGCTTCTCCGTGATGGAATCCATATTGCGGTTAATAGTCTCAGTCTCAGTGCTGACCGCTCTGCCCACTGCTTCAATCATGACAGGCAGCCTTGTGAGGCTCTGGACAGCTGTTCCTGTTTTCTGAATTCTTCGATAACCCAGGACAAAGCCTAATCCAATCAGCAAAGACCTGTTATCATGGTTCCAAATAGGTAGATCTTCAATGTCCTCCACGGAAAGTTCCGGCAGGACAGTCAGGTTCCCCCGAACCCAAAAATGGTGTCAATTGCGTTGAGAGACCAGTTGATCAAATCCATGATTTTCAGTTTGGAGAGCAGTGCAGAGAGAGTCTCAAGTATTAGACAATAAACGAGACGATACGAGAGAGCAAGCAGGGAAGGTAAGGGGGAGGAGAGGGAGAAAAAATGCGTCCGCCTTCGTTGAGAGCCAAAGAGAAAGTTGAAATGTTGAATGTTGAAAACAGTTGTGCTGAACAATATTTTTGTGGAAACCGATACATTTTATTTTTCAGGATTCACAGATGAACAGAAAGTTCAAAACTGGTGCAAATTCAGCTTTGATCACAGAAATCAATTATATTTTAAAAGATATTCACATAGAAAACAGCTGTTTTAAATTCTAAAAATATTTCACAATTTTTACTGCATTTTTGATCAAACAAATGCAGTCTTGGTGAGCAGAAGAGACTTCTTTCAAACCTTCAAGACAAATTCAACCCAATATTTAAAACTGTAATAATATTTCACAATTTTTCCTGCATTTTACATAAAATCTTAAAAATCACAAACTTTAGAATATATAAATTATATATGTTAAATTATATGAACAGCTATTTAAAATTTGAATAATATTTCACAATTTTTACTGTATTTTGATATTTTAGTAACTGCAGCCTTGCTGAGAAGAGACTTCTTTCAGAAACATTAAAGACCCCAAACTTTTAAACTAAAGAGTTCAATCTAATCAAAAACTGACTATTGTACACAATACTGATGTATACTGTACATTTTTATGATTATTAGAGTATCACATCATAACTTTTGCAATGCTAACATCAAACTCTATCAGAATAAATTGAGTCAAATCTCTCAAATGTATCATTTCAGTAACAGATACACTATCATAGTATTTGTTAATATTTTGATTATATTTTTATTCTTAATTTTATTTAAAGTTTTAGTAATTTTGTTGTGTTTTTGCCATTTTTATTATTTTTTTTAATACATCTCCATTTTTTTTATGAAGTTTTACTTCGTTTATTTAGATATTTTATTACTTCATCTTAAACTAAACACCTTGGCAACTTGCTAAAACAAAGTTTTTTGTCATATTTTCAGTTAATGTTTATTTTATGATTTTTTTTTTTTAGTTCATAACAATAATAACCTCTCAAGAAACATTTCTGATTATTAGCAATGTTGAAAACAGTTGTGCTGCCCAAATTTTTTTATTTTATTTTTCAGGATTCACAGATGAATAGAAGTTCAAAAGAACAGCATTTATTTGAAACAGAAATCTTTTGTAACATTATAAATGTCTTTACTGTTACTTTTCATCAGTTTAATGCATTATAGATGAATAAAAGTATTAATTTCTTTCTGCCTCTGCTATTAAATCCTGAAGATACTCACAATATGAATAGGAGAAGGTGATGTCACCAGCCCATGGAAGGAAATGACGTAATCGATAGTGACATCACCAAGACTCGCCCACCAGCGAGCAACACAGAGCTCCAGAGTCCGTCCTGGCTGAGAAAGACACACAGATGAACATCTGACCCAATAGACACAGAAATACTAGGATTAAACCACATGTGTGTCTCTGGAGCACAAAAGCAGTCTTAAGTAGCACAGGTATATTTGTAGCAATAGCCAACAATACATTGTATCAGTCAAAATTATCCATTTTTCTTTTATGTTAAAAATCATTAGGGTATTAAGATCATGTTCCATGAAGATATTTTGTAAGTTTCCTACTGTAAATATATCAAAACTTCATTTTTGATTAGTAATATGCATTGCTAAGAACTTCATTTGAACAGCTTTAAGGGCGATTTTCTCAATATTTAGATTTTTTTGCACCCTCAGATTCCAGATTTTCAAATAGTTGTATCTCAGTTTCAAAAAACTGATTCTTATGACTGGTTTTGTGGTCCAGGGTCACGTTATAGTTTGTGTATTGTGTACCAGCACAGGGAAAGCCTCCGTGAGCGAGCCCTTCTCCAGCAGAGAGGAGAACTTATAAAACTCATTGGCTCGATACGCTCGCTGCTTCACCAGATGAACCGCATGCAGGACGAACTTCGAAGACACGTCTCCAGAATGAGACGTTAATGAGATCTCTGAAAGAAACAGAATAATTAGATCGCAGGTCTATGTTTGCGTGAATCTTGCAGTGATGCATCATTTTTTTGCACTTAGGGTTAGATACCGTTTGAATTATATCAATTCCAATTCTGCGTATCGATTCAGATTCTTATAGATTCCCAGTTTTGATTCCAATGTGGTTAAAAGTCAAACATTTAGATATCAAACATTTATTCTGTCTCTTTTTGCAAAACATTTAATTGCTGCTGAACACCATGAACAAAAATCAGCCGGCTCCATAAAAACTGGACTCCATTAAGAGCTGTTTGTGTGTAGAATAGAGCTGCACCATTCTGGAGAAACTCAGACTTTATTAATGGAGGTTTCAGTTCTCTCACAATTCTGAAGAAAAACTATTAGACAACTAAACAAAACCTGATGGAATTTATAAATGATTCAATGACTCACTCAAGATTGACTTGTTTCGTTACCGGATGAATCAGTGTTTTTGAATGAATCTCTTGAATGAATGATTCAGTGACTCACTCAAGATTGACTTGTTTCGTTACCGGATGAATCAGTGTTTTTGAATGAATATAATGCGATGAATAAGTTCAGTGACTCACTCAAGATTGACTTGTTTCGTTACTGGATGAATCAGTGTTTTTGAATGAATCTCTTGAATGAATGATTCAGTGACTCACTCAAGATTGACTTGTTTCGTTACTGGATGAATCAGTGTTTTTGAATGAATCTCTTGAATGAATGATTCAGTGAATCACTCAAGATTGACTTGTTTCGTTACCGGATGAATCAGTGTTTTTGAATGAATCTCTTGAATGAATGATTCAGTGACTCACTCAAGATTGACTTGTTTCGTTACCGGATGAATCAGTGTTTTTGAATGAATCTCTTGAATGAATGATTCAGTGACTCACTCAAGATTCACTTGTTTCGTTACCGGATGAATCAGTGTTTTTGAATGAATCTCTTGAATGAATGATTCAGTGACTCACTCAAGATTGACTTGTTTCATTACTGGAGTCACTTAATGAGTGTAATAACAAAACACCGCCATGTGTTTGAATGTGCAATACTTCTGCTGTGATCTTTGTTTGGATCTATTTTCGTTAAAATAGAAATAGAACAAAACAGTAAATATTGTGTCTAAAATGTAAGTGACTATCCACTAACTTAATAACTGTCCAATGATTGTAAAGTCATTAGATCCTGAAGATATTTTAGCGGTAATGTGACCTAAAATATTTAAGACCTGTTGAATCTGAATTTAAGACATTAAGACGTTTATTAAGAAAACTTTAAGACATTTTAAGACTCTTCGCGCTCAGACTACCTGCCCATGATGCTCCTTGAGGGACGTTAATGAAGTGCCGCCGGATCTGTCCTGGTCTGAAGTGGACGTCTGTGAAGGTGATCTCCTGACTGTCAGCTACTCTATAAGACACAAACACACGTCACAGGCCAGCACAAACACAGATGCTAATGGAAAAGAGCGATGGGACGTACTTCGCAGGGATTATAACCGTTATAGGCACTCTGAAGAGAGGACCGGCGCCGAGAGCCGATGTGTCGTATCCACACACCTGCAAAACACACGTTCATCATCATCATCATTATTATTATTAGTGACCATGGAGCACAAAAGCAGTCTTAAGTAGCACAGGTATATTTGTAGCAATAGCCAACAATACATTGTATGAGTCAAAATTATCCATTTTTCTATTATGCCAAAAATCATTAGGATATTAAGTAAAGATCATATTTTGTACATTTCCTACTGTAAATATATCAAAGCTTAATTTTTGATTAGTAATATGCATTGCTAAGAACTTCATTTGAACAACTTTAAAGGAGATTTTCTCAACATTTAGATTTTTTTGCACCCTCAGATTCCAGATTTTCAAATATTGTCCGATCCTAACAAACCATACATCAATGGAAAGATGATTTATTCAGCTTTTAGTGAAAGAGTGTGATTGTGGATGGATCTGCAGACATGCCTCGGTGTAATGCAGCCCCTCTCGCAGGCCCTGCGGGTCGATGCGGATGTTTACGTGTCGGCACTGATTCATGAGCTCCAGGTGCGATGGACACTGAACCCACGCAGCGTTGCAGACGAGAGCCAGATGCAGCTGCAGAGAGATACGCGCCACATTCTCTGGAGAGAAAACACCCCACAATCCATCACACATGGGTAAAAATGTGCATCTTTATTCTTCAAGGATGCATTAAATTGATCAGTAAAGATATTTAGAATGTTACATTAGATTTCTATTTCACACAAATGCTGTTCTTTTGAGATTTCTAGTCATCTGTGAATCCTGAAAAATAAAATGTATCACAGTTTCCACAAAAATATTGTGCAGCACAACTGTTTTCAACATTGATAATAATCAGAAATGTTTCTTGAGCAGCAAATCAGCATATTAGAATGATTTCTGAAGATCATGTGACACTGAAGACTGGAGTAATGATGCTGAAAATACAGCTTTGATCACAGAAATAAATTACAGTTTAACAGATATTCACATAGAAAACAGCTGTTTTAAATTATAATAATCTCTCACAATTTTACTGTTTTTCCTGCATTTTTCAAGCAACAAAAAAAAAAAAATATCTTACCACCCCAAACTTTAGAATATATAAATTATGTGTTAAATTATATGAACACTTATTTTAAATTGTAATAATATTTCACAATTTTTACTGTATTTTGATATTTTGGTAAATGCAGAGAGACTTCTTTCAGAAACATTAAAAAAATCTTACAAACCCCAAACTTTCAAAGCAAAGAGTTCAATCTAATCAAACACTGACTATTGTTCTCAATACTGGTGTATACTGTACATTTTTCTGATTATTAGAGTACCACATCTTAAGTTTTGCAATGTTAACATCAAACTCTATCAGAATAAATTGAGTCAAATTTCTCAAATGCGTCATTATTTTTGCATCAGAGTTTTTAATATTTTGATTTTATTTTTACATTTTTTCTAAATTTTATTAAAAGTTTGTGTGTTTTTACCATTTCTAATTGTTTTTATATATATATGACAACAAATTTTTTATGAAGTTTTAATTTGTTTATTTAGATATTTTAGTACTTCACCTTAAACTAAACACCTAGACAACTACCTAAAATAAAGTTTTTCATATTTTATCTCAGATAAATGTTTATTTAATGATAATGTTTTTTTTTAGTTAATAGTGATAATACCCCAGGTATAACAGCTGCTTATTCTAAATCAGACCAGGTTAAAAAGGTCAGTAATGAACTGTGACTAACCTCACCTTTGCTCTTTGGTTATAACCTCAAACTCTTCAAGATCTGTAAACATACTCTCCACTGCATTCAGCTCCACTGTGAAGCGTAGCACATACCTGTGTTCTCTGGAAACACGGGCTCGATGCCGACCCCGTGATCGGACGGGCCGGAGATCTGGGTCGGGTCCCTGAGGTAGATGCCTCTCTGGGCTCCTGCGGTCACTGTGAAGCCCAGGCTGCTGGTGGGCAGCGATGCATGCTGCATGAGGTAGTCGAACGCCCGCTCCACCTGTGCAGTCATAAACACATTCAAATGCATGCATGCATGATGAACGATACTTTTTTTCCGATACCAATTTTATGAAATCAATTTTAAAAAAAGATTACATTATCGCAAAAAACAAAACATTGAGTCTGTATAAATGTCAGCAAGCTGAACAAAATAAAACCAAAGACTCATCTCATCAAGGAACAAAATATATCCAACACAATAAATCAGTGCAAATGTGACCCTGCAGCACAAAAGCAGTCTTCAGTAGCACAGGTATATTTGTAGCAATAGCCAAAAATACATTGTATGGGTCAAAATTATCCATTTTTCTTTTATGCCAAAAATCATTAGATATTAAGATCATGTTCCATGAAGATATTTTGTAAATTTCCTACCGTAAATATATCAAAACTTCATTTTTGATTAATAATATGCATTGCTAAGATCTTCATTTGAACAACTTTAAAGGTGATTTTCTCAGTATTTAGATTTTTTTGCACCCTCAGATTCCAGATTTTCAAATATTGTCCTATCCTAACAAACCATACATCAATGAAAGCTTATTTATTCAGCTTCATCTCAATTTTAAAAAAAAATGGACCCTTATGACTGGTTTTGTCAAACACACATAGTGCTGCAGGCTTATTGGCTCACTGACGTTGACAAGATTAACCCCTTAGGTATCGAAATTTGGAACCGAATGACAAGACCTTTTTTGATACAATTTGGCAGGTGGCTAAAAAGTACTGGACTTGATACCCAGTCCTAAAGATGGGCGTCACTGCTCTGCTGCTCAGTACCTGAATGATGCCATGGCCCTGTGCAAACACCTCTATATCGTCCACTTTCAGAGCGGTGTTCTCCAGAGCCCTGCGCACCGCTGGCACTGCGGGCCGCACACCGTTCTGCTTCAGACCTGACAAACACACACGCAACTCAGTCATTAGAGCACTAATGTACAGCTAGGAAAATAGAGTAATGTCTCTCAGTTTGCAAAAATGCCCTTTCACTGCACAATGCAGCCTTTTTAATGCAGTTAGAACGACTCTTGAATGTAAGATATACAAGGCCATTTTTTACCATGAGATTTCTCTTATATATACACTAGCAGTCAAAAGTTTTTGAACAGTAAGATTTTTTATATTTTTTAAAGAAGTCTCTTCTGCTCAGCAAGCCTGCATTTATTTGATCCAAAGTACAGCAAAAAAAAGTACAATTCTGAAATATTTTTACTATTTAAAATAACTGTTTTCTACGTGAATGTGTGTTAAACTGTAATTTATTTCTGTGATCTGCAGCTGTATTTTCAGCATCATTACTCCAGTCTTCAGTGTCACATGATCTTCAGAAATCATTCTAATATACTGATTTACTGCTCAAGAAACATTATTATTATTATTATTGTTGTTGAAAACAGCTGAGTAGAATTTTTTCAGGTTTCTTTGATGAATAGAAAGTTCAGAAGAACAGCATTTATCTGAAATAGAAATCTTTTGTAACATTATAAATGTCTTTATCATCACTTTTGTTAAATTTAAAGCATCCTTGCTAAATTAAACTATTAATTTCTCAAAAAAAAAAAAAAGATAATGTTACAAAAGCTTTTTATATCAGATAAATGCTGATCTTTAGATCTTTCTATTCATCAAAGAAATGATGAAATGATGAAAATGTTTCTTGAACAGAATATTAGAATGATTTCTGAAGGATCATGTGTCTGGAGTAATGATGCTGAAAATTCAGCTTTGAAATCACAGAAATAAATTACATTTTAAAATATATTCAAATAGAAATCAGTTATTTTAAACAGTAAAAATATTTCAAAATTGTACAGTTTTTGCTCTACTTTGGATCAAATAAATGCAGGCTTGGTGAACAGAAGAGACTTCTTTAAAAAACATTAAAAATCTTACTGTTCAAAAACTTTTGACTGGTAGTGTAAATCATAAAGTTAAGGAATATCACACAAAGAAGACTGCAGCTAGTGTTGTCAAAAGACCTGGTACTTCGGTACCAAAAAAATGAAAACGTCACGGTACCAGGGTTTTTTTTTTTTTTTTTTAAGTACCGGTGGTACCGGTATTTTTCAAAGTTTGGATGAATGAATCAAAAGTAGGTCATTACACTTCAATCAAATCGTGATATGGACTAGTGTCTGTAAATATTAAGCCGCAAAAGTCGATTCAAATATGAATCCCGCATGTTCTGCGAGTCTCTGTGTGAATGAATGAATGGCAGAGTGTTGTTTACTACACACACTGAAGCTCGTGACGCTCGATTTCAGCATCTGCCGTCTCATTGAGGACATAAACACATAAACTACATCTCCAGAACTGCTTTGAGAGTCACTTCACCAGCATTTTATCATTTCATTTGAGTAAAACCAGCTCATATCACACACACACACACACAGAACTTTAAAGGTATTCACTGCAACCCGTCAAAATAAAAGCTCGGTTTAGACATTGTGCCAGAAATATATTAATATTATTGAGGACAATGTATGTGATACTACTACTGTTTAATAAAGCTTTATTTTTTAAGAAATAATCACACAATATTTCTTCCATGTTTTAATTTTAATAGTAAATCCCCTTTATTTACCAAAAAAATCTAATGTGTTTAAAATTAATTAATTACAAGGTGAAACTTGTTTACTGTTTTTCATACTTTTATTACTTGTGGAAAAACTTGAAACACAATTTTAAATAAGTATAAAGAGTGGCATAGATTTTAGTACATTTTATTTTTGTTCAACTTTATTAATAAAATAGTGTGTTTTTTTTTAACTAGCATATTTTTGTTTTTGGTATCGAAATTGGTACCGAGAACCATGGATTTTCACTGGTATTGGTACCGAATACAGCTTTTTCAAAATATCATCAAGATTGTGAATATCCTATTGACTTAATGAGTTAACATTTTGAAATACATGTTATTCAAAAATATTGTCTGTTTTTGGTTTGTTTTGTCAATGAAAATTTCCATATGAATTCACTCCAGAACTTTTTGTGTCTCTGAACGACACACTGAATGAATCCATGTTTTAAATAAATCAGTGGCTGAATGAACCAACCATCTGAATGAACCAGTTGAGTGAATAATTCAACGACTCACTCATTAAGACACTAACTTGCCACCACCTACTGGTGTTTTTAGTTTTAAACTCATTTTATTTTTCTAACATCATTTCATAATTAAATATTACTTGGAAAAAATCTTATAGCATTATTTATGCAATTGTAAATTCAGTGCAAACTGTCACTTAATGCCACTTTGATCCCAATTTCTGTGCCGCTTCTGCAGTGCAAAGATGGATTTTGTTGATACTGATTTCATTTGATTGATAAGAGTGTTTAATTACTCTAATTACACTGAATGATTAAAATGTAAGGATTTGATGCATATGGAAATTTTCATTGACAAAATAAACCAAAACAGAAAATATTTTTGAATAAAATGTAACTCAAAATGCTAAATGAATAATGATGCATACATGTAATAAGGTTGGAAAAAATTGCCATTATAAAGATAAAAATACCCTGGGAGTCCATTTAAGTCGGCAAGTATCGCCTCATAGTGGAAAAGTATGTTGTGAACTGATCACTGCACAAAATATGAAGAATATGAACATTTTTTGAGATTCATCCATCCACGACAGGTCTAAACCAGCACAAAAACAGTCAAAAATCATCATCAACAAAAATATCACACACCTTTAGTATGAGCTCTGTACAGTGTTGGGTGTAACTAGTTACACTAAGTCATTAGTTGCTGTAATTTAATCTACTTTTTTTTCCCTTGAAGAAGTAAAGTAAGGGATTACTCTTATTTTTTCAGTACAGTTACTTCTTCTGTAATTGAGCTTAATACTGTGTATAGAACATTTCTATACAATACAATAGTGGATTTAACATCAACATTTAAACTCTAACCTTAAAATGCATGCATTCTCACTTTAAATACTTTGCTGAGTTAATAAGAATATTACTAACACTTTAGTGTCCAGTTCTCACTGTTAACTAGTTGTTATTAGCATTAATATTACTGAGCTGTTTATTATTACTTAAAAAGCACATATTAATGTCTTTTTCTGCAAGACCTTATTCTAAATCCTTAATCCTACCCCATTCTTAAACTTAACTACTTTACTAAGTATTAATAAGCAGTAATTAGGAGTATATTGAGGTATAGTTAATAGTGGGAATTGGACTCTAATCTAAAGTGTGAGCAGAATAATGTATGTAGTTATCTCTTATTTATTTAAAAGAATTAAAAGAAGTGTTTCATGTCTATCCTTGTATCACTAACTTGATACAGGATTTAGAAAGTAATTAAATATTTTTTGGAGACAGTAATTTGTACAGTAATCTAATTACACTGTTGAAGATGTAATTGGTAACTAGTTATTAATTACTTTTTAATTGGAGTAACTTAGCCAACACTGGCTCGGTAATTCAGTTTCAACCGTGCTGAAGTGCATGTGTACCTGAGAGCACCAGAGCGACTCCTCCGCAGGCGTTGGGAGAGGACATGGAGGTGCCGTTCATCAGCTGCGTGCCGCGGAGCGTCCAGTTGGGCACGGAGGCGATGGCTCCGCCGGGGGCGCTGATGCTGACCCCCAGGGCCCCGTCTGTGCTGGGCCCGCGGGAGGACCAGGTGTACTGGTTTGGAGGAAGCTTCTCTCTCAGAGAGTATTCGGCCACCATCATGTCCGGCGTGACGTAAGCGCCCACACCTGCGCATCAGAACCATCAAAACAGTGCTTTCTGAACGCATGATGTGGCTCAACAAGAGGGAATTCACTCAGAACCAACTGCTACCTTCAATATAATATATGTGACCCTGGAGCACAAATCCAGTCATAAGGGTCAATTTTGTGAACTTGAGATTTCTACATCATCTGAAAGCTGAATAAATAATCTTTCCGTTGATGTATGGTTTGTTCGGACAATATTTGAAAATCTGGAATCTGAGGGTGCAAAAAAATCTAAATATTGAGAAAATCTCCTTTAAAGTTGTTCAAATGAAGTTCTTAGCAATGCATATTACTAATCAAAAATGAAGTTTTGATATATTTATGGTAGGAAATTTACAAAATATCTTCATGGAACATGATCTTAATATCCTAATGATTTTTGGCATAAAAGAAAAATCAATAATTTGGACCCATACAATGCATTTTTGGCTATTGCTACAAATATACCTGTGCTACTTCAGACTGCTTTTGTGCTCCAGGGTCACATATATCCCAAGCATTTTTGTTTTTTGTATTTTATACATGGGTCAAAGACAAAGATGTCTGCATCAAAAGAAATTTACAAAAATGATTTTATGTCCATAGAAAGTACATTAAATGTAAGTAAAATGTCTACTTTTAAGGTTACAAATATGTTTTTGGAGAATAAAATGTCAAAATTTGGTTGAAATAATGTTGCATTGTCATTCAGTGTAACACAATATTTATGTAAAAAAAAAAAAATTTTTTTAAAAAAAAAAAAAAAAAAAAAAAAAAAAAAAAATCAAACAACATGCTTATTTTGACTTGTGCATATTAAAATATATAAAAGAATAAAGGAGCATATTTAATTTTATTGTGTTTTAAATGAGTAAAAAATACAAATAGGCAAAACCTAGGATAGTGGCAAATTTTAAAAATGTAAAATTACAACTAATTAGTATCTGGGGTGAAAGTAATTAGTCTTTTAATATGTCATAAACTGTTTTTTGTTGTAAATATGCCTGACAAGACTGTTACACTGAATGACATTTTAGTGGGTGTCTTCTGTAAATCAGGGGAAAATGTATGATATTTATTTTGTGCTCAGAAAAACAAAATTGTAATTGAATTAAACAGAAAACTTTAATTTTTTGGGAGAAAAACAACAACAATTAAAGCAGTATTACACTTACTGTTTTTATGCTTAAACCCTTTTTCATCTTTGACCCACATGCATTTGTTCCCTTGTTTTGGTAAATCATAGCTATGTCATACTAATTTGCTCCCTCGTTTTAGTACATCATGGCAACACTGTAATTTATTCCCTCATTTTAATAAATATTGGCCAAACTGTATTAATTTAGTAAATTGTGACAACATTGCACTAATTACTTCCCTTGTTTTAGTAAATTGTGGTCAAGTTGTACTAATTTATTCCTGCGTTTTGATAAATATTGGCCAAACTGTATTAATCCGTCCCCTTTTTTTGTAAATTCTGGCCACATTGTACTAATTCATTGCCTTATTTTAGTAAATTGTGGCCATGTTTTATTAATTAATCCCTCATTTTAGTAAACAGAGGCCAGAAATTAAGAATTTGTTCCCTCGTTTTAGTTAAATCCTGGCCATGCCGTATTAATTTGTCCCCTTGTTTCAGTAAATTGTGGCCAAGTTGTGCTAATTTGTTCCCCGTTTTGTTAAATATTGACAGAACTGTATTAACTTGTTCCCTCATTTTACTAAATTCTGTCCACATTGTATTAATTCATTCCCTTTTTTTAGTAAATTGTGGCCAAGTTGTACTAATTTGTTCCCCATTTTTTTGAATCGTGGCTATTTCATACTAATTTGTCCCCTCCTTTTATTAAACTGCAGCCACATTTTACTATTTCATACCTCATTTTAGTAAACAGAGGCCACAAATTAAGAATTTGTTCCCTCGTTTTAGTTAAATCATGGCCATGCCGTATTAATTTGTCCCCTTGTATTAGTAAATTGTGGCCATGCTGTATTAAATTGTTCTCTCGTTGTACTAAATTGTGGCCACTTTGTACAAACATGTTCCATCATTTCCTTGTTTTAGTAAACTGTGGCCAAGTTGTACTAACTCATTTCCTCATTTTGGTAAATCTTACCCTAGTTTGTTCCCTTGTCTTGGTAAATCTTTGCCACAAAGTACTAATTTGTTCATTTGTTTTAGTAAATCATAGAACAACGTTCTACAGTGTACTAAAACCAAGGTAACAACTCTTAATTTGTTGCCATGATTTAACTAAAACAATGGAACAAATTAATTAAATAAAGTTTTGTCTGCAAATCACAAGCAGATCAGTTTTTTATTGTTATGGTTATATTTCTTGTTTTGTGTATGCTTTAGCAATATTCTATGCACAATGAACTGAACAGAAGAGTGAGTTTTAGGCCAGTACCGATCACACTGCTGGTGGTTCCTCCGGGGCAGCCCACAGTGGACAAACACGGGCCGTTATTCCCAGCGCTCGACACAAACAACACGTTATACTTCTGTACAGCCTCCGTGATGATCTCACAGATTCTCCTGAAGAAACAGGCGTGGATCATAATGCTCATAAGTTCATAATCTCATGCTCCATCTAGCTGTTTTTCAACAACATTGTGGACAAGATCAGAGCTTTCTTAATTCTAACTACTAGGGGTGTGCGATATATATATATATCGTCTGCGATAATATTGCAATTGTTGTTTTAACGATATGAGATTTGACGTTATCGAGTACATCGCGAAAACCAAACCCACAGAGTGCACACTTACATTAGGTGATGACGTCTAGTAGGTTAGACTAGTGACTAGTATTCAGTTCAATCACAATGACTCGATTATTAACGTTGACTTGCTGCCACCTACTGGCGGTTTTAATTTCAGCATCTTTTCATTTTTTAAATAACTTCAAATATCAGTATTCAACGTTTTATGTTTAAAATAGCAAAACATTAAAATAGCATAACATTTAAGCATTTGTAACTGCAGGTTAAATGCATTCATGTCCTTCTGAGCTGCATTAAACTGTGTAAATACATCTAAATGCCACTTCAAATGCATCTTCTATGCTTCCTCTGCATTGCAAAGGTGAATTTTGATGATACTGATTTGATTTGCCTGGTAACAGCCCAAAAATAACTTATTATTCAAATTGACTGATTAAAAGTTAGAATTTGACTCAAAAGATGATGCACACTTTTAGAAAAAAAATGGCTTTGTAAGGGTAAAAATGCCCATAAAATGTATTTAAATCTATTTAAACTTATTGGAAAAGATTAATTTCTATCACTGCTGTGAACTGGACAACACACAGAATATGAAGGATATCAAAAACTTTACACTCAGTGAAATATCGTCTAATTATTGTTATCGATAAAATCCAGAAAATACTGAGATATTATTTTTTGTCAATATTGCACACCCCTACTAACTAGTAAACGTGGTTCAAACAATCCAACAATTAGTCAACTTTGCAGTGACACTATCAGATGAGAATAAAATTTGATCTAACTGATCTGAATAATGACCCTATTGTCTTCTGTAGAGCTGCTTGTTTCATAATTCATGAATTTTGCAACACTAACACTCTTATTTTCCTGTTTATTATGAACTGTATTGTATAAAACGCTATAGAAATACATGCAACTTAGCTTTGAGTGTGTATTTTGCACGTCTAATGTCAGATGTGCATTGTGAGAGAGACCCACCCTGAGTTCGGCCAGTGCGTCGCTTCTCCGTAACTGTAGTTCACAAGATCACACTTATAGTTTACAACTTCAATCATCTGCAAACAGAGATCACAATCAATTACACACTCAATAAAGCAAGCATGATGCAGGAGTGCATTTCAGTGATAAACGTGTGAATGTGATTCATCAGATCAAGTGTCTTTTCTCTTTTCAAGTGTCTTTTAGTGGATATATGAAGTGTTAAAATGTTAAACTCTACATGTAACAAGTAATTTTACTTTTATGAGAGAGGTAATAGCAAAAGGAGTACTGTAATAGGGTTTTGTAAAACTAAACATTTAGCCCACTTTGTAGAAAATACAGATTTATACATCATGCATCATCAGTATTCAGCAAAAAAATAATTTTTTTATCCATAACATCCAGCCCGATTAACTATCAACATCATCCACTAACTAAAAGTGTGTTTGTGCATAAGTAAATAAATAAATAAATAAATAAAGCATTGCTTAATAGGCACCTTTCCAATCACTCAGTACCAAACAATATAAAATAAATAACAACATAAACCAAAAAAAATAACATTTGGTTTGATATTTTGTATCAGGCATTTTTGATGTGATTTCAGTGATATTATTGTAAACAAAAAATATTAACAACTGTTTTTGTTAACTGAAATAAAGCAGAAATAAAATAAAACACAAATATTAATGAAAAACAAATGTAAATAATAAATATTGCTTTGGCAACTAACTGAAAATAATTTCAAGGTTTATTATTTTTAGACTAAGAATATTTTTAAATACAAAAAAAAAGCTATCAATGAAAATTTTAAAAAAAATGTCGCTTTGGCAACTGAAAATAATTAAGTTTTTTATTTTTACATTAAAAATAATTAAATATTAAAAAATAAGTGAAAACAATAAAATTTATCAAATTAAAACTAATATGAAAACTGAAAAAAAAGAAAAAAAAAAGAAAAAAAAAAAGAGTTATAACAGTTTATAAATAATCCTGCAATAGCCCTGTTTTAAGAGTTTGAATAGTTCCTGTCAATGTCATGATGAGAGTTGATCTCTTACCGCTCTTATGAGGCCAGTGCCAGTCTCCATTGTGCTGAGACGCGTGTCTCCGATCTTCACAGCCAGGATCTGAGCTCCTGGAGCGACTCCGTTCCGCTCGGGTTCATCGGGGAAGTGACCCGCTGCGATGCTGGCCACATGCGTCCCATGAGCTCCTGCAAACACACGCTGATCAGCGCAAAACCTCTCAATGATATACATTTGTGAACCTGGACTAACCAGTCATAAGGGTCAATTTCTTGAAATTGAGATTTATCATCTGAAAGCTGAATAAATAATCTTTCCATTGATGTATGGTTTGTTAGGATAGGACAATATTTGAAAATCTGGAATCTGAGGGTGCAAAAAAATCTAAATATTGAGAAAATCTCCTTTAAAGTTGTTCAAATGAAGTTCTTAGCAATGCATATTACTAATCAAAAATTAAGTGTTCATATATTTACGGTAGGAAATTTACAAAATATCTTCATGGAACATGATCTTAATATCCTAATGATTTTTGGCATAAAAGAAAAATGGATAATTTTGACTCATACAATGTATTTTTCTCTATTGCTACAAATATACCTGTGCTACTTAAGACTGCTTTTGTGCTCCAGGGTCACATTTATAATATGCATTTAAATATCATCATCAGTCTCACCTCCGCTGGTGACGATGCACAGAGTGTTTCCCTCGTCATAGATGTTTATGGAGTAATTGAGCATCTCGGCGAATCCCAAGGTGGCGTATTCCTGTCTCTCTCTATAAGAGCTCAGAATGGTGCAAGACGACAGGTCTCCGGTTTCAGAGGTGTCCACCACAGCCCTGACACACACACACACACACACACACACACGTATATGAACGCACACAATCATTTTACTAATACAAGATTAGGATGAGTTTGTTTCTTCACCAGATTTGGAGAAATGTGTCTCAGCAATGGATGCTCTGCAGTGAATGGGTGCCGTCAGAATGAGAGTCCAAACAGCTGATAAAAACATCACAATAATCCACACCACTCCAGTCCATCAGTTAACATCTGGAGAAGACAAAAGCTGAAACTAATCCAGCATTAAGATGTTTGTAACTCAAATACAAGTTCATAATCCATAATAACTCTTCCTCCAGTGAAAAAGTGTTCTGTTCTGAATCAGGAGAGAAATCTGCACAGATCAAGCACTGTTTACAAGACAAAACAGCTGTAAACAAATATGTGAGACACAACAGGAGATGCACTTTTTCACTGGAGGAAGAGTTATTATGGATTAAAAACATCTTAATGCTGGATTAGTTTCAGCTTTTGTGTTCTCCAGATGTTAACTGATGGACTGGAGTGGTGTGGATTATTGTGATGTTTTTATCAGCTGTTTGGACTCTCATTCTGACGGCACCCATTCACTGCAGAGCATCCATTGCTGAGACACATTTCTCCAAATCTGATGAAGAAACAAACTCATCCTAATCTCAGATGGTCTGAGGGTGAGCACAATTTCATTTTTGGGTGAATTTTTCCTTTAAAGCTAGTGGTTTAGTTGGAAATGCTCTGACCTCCATGTGACGCCATCGTGCCATGATATACAGTCATAAACTGGCCCTGGATCACTGTACTTTTTCTCCAGGGTTCCTAACAGCTCCACATGACACTGTAGTTCCTCCTTCTGCAGCTTCTCCATCTAACAACAGAAAAACACATTTATTTTAAGCCATATTCAACATGCAAAACAACCAGTGAGCATAACAGAATAATACCTTATTTTCTCACGTTTTATTTGCATGTTTTATTTTTATTCAAGCATGCAAATGGCAACAGCGGTCTGACCTGTGATGGGTTTGGGTGAGTCTGGTCAAACTCTTCTATCCTGCGACTGGCCTCAGCGAGAGCCGCTCTGTGTGCCGGATCCCACAGCTTCTCCTTACGCTCTTTCTGAATCACCAGACATGGAGTTATTACACACATAAACAAGCTAAAACATGCATTTGTTTGAAGACAACACGAGCAGATAACATCAGCGCTGCCAAATAATCATATAATACCTGTATTCTCTCTTTGAGAGCTTTAGGGAAAAAATCATAACCGTTCTTTATTCCGATGTGATACTTTCCAGACGGATTCACCCAAGATTCAGGAATCTGAAGAGAAACGGGAAACCTTTAGCGTCACTGAAACTCTACAGTCTGGTTATTAAAGTAATATAGAGCAGTGAATCCCACAAAGCCAGTGAAGAACATGTCTGACTCATATTTCACCAAAATATAAAGAAATATATTTGTAAAATGTATTATTACTTTATTTTTTTAACATATATAATTAGAGGCAAAGTAGATATATTTAATAAGATGTGGACCCCCTTTATACAATTTGACATTATAAATATTAAATACAGGTGACTGTGACTGTGTGTGTGTGTGTGTGTGTATGTATGTGTGTGTGTGTGTATATATTACACATACATATACACACACACATACATATATATATATACACATATACACATGTACACATACACACACACATATACACACACACACACACATATATATATATATATATATATATATATATATATACACACACACACACACAAAT
Source organism: Tor tambroides (assembly GCA_021397915.2). NCBI lineage: Eukaryota > Metazoa > Chordata > Actinopteri > Cypriniformes > Cyprinidae > Tor > Tor tambroides. Next base: position 29,649 of record JAFVLL020035966.1, on the reverse strand, counting down.
ATATACATATATTTTTTCTCTTTTATTTTTACTTTTTTTACTTTGTATAGGTTGGGATGGGAAGAAAATTGTTCTGTATTTGTATTGCTCTTTTGGATTGTTCAACAAAATTTATTAAAGGTAGAATTTAAAAAAAAAAAAAATGCATGAGGCATATATTTTTTTAAACGCAAAAAACTACATTATTTACATTTTCTGTATATATTTGTATTATATATTTAAGATAAATTAAAATAATTTAAATTATAGCTCCACCACAGAAAATACTGCACTAGGAAATGAGAATCACCATTGAGAATAATGAGAATCTCATGGAAAAAATAAAATAAAATAAAATAAAATATTCTGTACAATGCAAAGAAATGAGAGAATGACATATTTTTGGGGTTTGATTGGTTGGTGTTTTAACACCAGCTTCCCTGGCTATTTTCAAGTTGAAATTCTATAAAAGAGAATTTTTAAAAAACCTACACAAGTTTGCTTTGGATCCACAGTTGACTTAAAAAATTTCTTCTTAAAAAGTGTTTGCATTGAAAATTAAAACAAAAACATCACAATGTGAAAAAATATTAATGGTCCTGAAACAAGCTGCATCTCTAATTTCTTCTGTTTTGATTTTAGTGTGAAATATGAGACCCAAAAATCTCATTGTTTTAGCAACCTGAGCATCTGAAAGCTTGCATGAACTGTAATGAATGACAGCAGCTCCTAACATAAAGCTGCATCAATATGATATTTCTCTTACTCTGAGCGAGCGTCCGGTCAGTCCGGTCAAGAGGCCATCCTTCACCTCCACCACACTGGACATGTTCACGTCGCCGCTGCCCGTCGTGTCGATGATGTCCACAATCTTGGGTTTCCCGTCTGTCGTAGTCTACAAGAAAGAAAATGAGATACTTCAGAGTCAGACAAATCATATCAGATTCACAGCGACTGTATATTTATGATAAATGATCTGTGTATAAGTGCACAAATCAGCTCACATGATCCAAAGTGTTGGCATATGAGCATTATATGACCATTCTTCTTTTAAAAATGATGATGGACAGACAAAAACAAGAGTACATCACATAAATCCCTCAGTAGTGTACAAGAACTGCTGACAGTTGAGCGAAAGCTCAAAACAGCTGCTGGATCCACTTACAGCTACCAACTTAACACTAACTATAACACACAATTAAGCACTAACTAGTTGTGCTTTAAGACCTAATGAGCTCCCTACATAGACAGCATTTTAGTAGTGCTGTCTATGTAGTGACCTCGCTTGATTTTGAAACACAGCCTTTGCCATTTATAATGGATCTTTGATGTCTAACGTGATAAATGATTACTATACTTATTTATCATGGTGTGTGTCACATAATGTTGCTTAGAAATACCATGGTAGTTCAAGAAAACTGTGGTATTACCATGGTACTCCTTTGTAAGTCAGAGACATTGATGAGGATGACACAGCTTCTCCTTTTAAACGTGTAGTTTATGTATTTAACAGCTTTATTCAGTTTGATTTGTTTCGGATATGTTAGTTCCTCGTTGTTTAATTATGACAACGGAGTTCCAGAAACGTTCAGTATTTGTGTTCCCTCAAAAGAGAGGAAAACCGACTGCGGCCTAGTGATGAACCGCAGCCGCGGGCTCGATTTACCTGCATGCCCGGGGCCCCTGGGTCCACCCCGGTGTCGAGGATCGCGATGAGCACCCCTCGGCCATCGTACTCCGGGAATTTGGTGAGGAACGAACCAGCGCCGGTCTCCTTTTTGGGAAGCAGCCCGTGGAACGGGAACGGTTCTTCGGCGGAATGAGCAGACATGACCGTAAAGAGCGAGAATGAAAACACGTAACACAGCGGCGGAGCGGACCGGTAACTACACAATGTGCGCGGGAGCTCAGCGACTCTCTTAAAGGCGCAGTAACACTCGATCTCAGTCACCATAAACGCCATACAATACTTCATCTCATTACCGGTGTGGTTTAGTGCAGAATTCTTGCACACATAATAAAATGTTACATGACTAAATGTAATATTTATATACTTAATAACGTATTTAATAACTTTTAATCTTAGTAATTATATAAAAAGCGGTTCTGTTCTGCTGTAGCATTACTTGAATGATTTTATGTGTTTGGTTGCGTTAGTCTCATTTATAAATCTCAGAAAAAGAGTCTGCGACCAAGCTAATAAAAATGTGTTTTAATACATTCCCATTTTAAGTTATAAAAACATCTTTCTGAATGTTCTCTGAATGTTCAGTATGTCCAGTTTAAAAAAAAATAAAAAAATCTTAACCCTTGTGCACCCTTATGGACATTTTTGTCCATTTTAGTTTTTTGTTGTTGTTGTTGTTGTTGTTGATAATTTTGCCTGTGTTAATGCTAACTGCATAAATTTTGGCTCAGGTGTGTATTTTTATTGGAATTTTAATATTCCACCCTCATTTCCTTTAATAAATCTATTTTACACTAGGAACAAAAAAGTGAAACACCCAGCACCTTTTGGACAAAAATGTCCCCATTGAAACCTATTAAAACTGCTATGTTTAACCGCAGTGCCGTTTAACTGTAAAATGATGCCATTTATGTTAATAGGCTTTCATTCTGTTGGCAAGGCTTCAAAATTTAATTTTTTACCAGACGGTGCCATTTTTTCAGGTTTGGTCTATAAAGGGCCTATAAAGCAAATACTCGCTTTATTCCTGTTTTCTGCTTCTGCATATTATAGAGCCAATTGGAAAATAATGCAGCTATAATTGTGTGTGTGTGTGTGTGTGTGTGTTGGTATAGATGTCAGAGTGTGGTTTGTATGTGTGTCATAAAAAAATTGTGTGTGCTTGAAATATTTGAGAAAGAAAAACTCTACTGTAAATCATAAACCCAAGCACTGTGTGCACCAGCGGAGTATTGCTGGCATCTAATGGGGAAAATTTGGTTCTGCGCCCAAACAAAATTTTACTGAAAGCTCATTTTTTGAGATATCAACCTCAAATTTGGAACACAACTTGTTTAGATTTATGGCTTTGATTTTCTAGCAGGTTTAGAGTTCAACATGTAACATAAAATATATATTTTATATAAAATATTGTTCATAAAGCATTTTCATAACCTTAAACTTCTATAACTTTTTTTTTTGTTTCATTTTTTTTAACTTTTTTTTACTTCAACAATAATCTGCCATGGGTCGTCTTTAAAATGAGACCAAACTTAAGTCTGTGCTCCAAAAGCTTCCAATTTTTATGACCGTTTTTTTGACATGGACATTTTTGTCCACTATGGACCTAAGTGTAACTTTTTTTTATTGATGCACAAGGAAACATATCATTTTAGCATTCCAACATTCCATTTTGTAAACATTATGGGAATGTTACTTTTGAATTTTCTCTGAATGTTCTGAAAGATGTAGTAACATTTAAAAAACATCCAAATCAAATTACTCTACTTAAATTAATGTCTTTTTTATTGAACATAAAGATAAATACAGACATTTACTGCTTAAAACAGATTATAAAAACAATAATAGATATATAAACAATATACAAACATCCAGGAAAATTAACAAAAAACAAAGCATTAAGCCAGGGGTAATATATAAATTAAAATAAATTAGATTTGAGAAGAAAGAAGAGGGGAAAAAATAAATAATAATAAATAACAATAAATAAATAAACTTTTTTGGCTAAATCCCATCCTCCCAACACATAGTCAATAGCACATTATAATAAAAAAAGCATAAATATTATACTTTACTTAATTCAGTACTACCGAATGATGACATAACACTGGGAATATAGCGCACAAGTCATATGGACTATTGTTATAATGCTTTTAAGGCATTTATGGAGCTGAATAATGTTTTAACAGGTCTAGATTGGCATGAGGGTGAGTAAACAAGACAGAATTTTCATTTTGGGGGGTAATATATTCTTTTACTATTGCCAAAATTGCTATAATTGACAGAAAAACGTGCTAGCAATAGTGAAATAATTAGCATTAGGAATATTTGACTCTACAGACTCACAGTGAATATGCATCATCTGGCAGCATTTAGTTTCTGGTAATGTACAATAGTAACAGTAACTCAAGTGTGGATTTTGGAAACCAAATAAATGTTTGAAAGCTTTTGAAGCCTTCGTTTGAAAAAAATGCGTGAGTTCAACCACTAGATGGCGTTATTTTCCCATTGTGATTATTATTATGAGTGCCCTTTGAGAGGGCTGGGGTCAACACTGCTTTCATTTGTCTGGCCTGGCAGTGAGGAATGTCAGAAATCGTGTGCAAAAGAGCTTGTTCTGCTTTGATTGTGTGTGTGAAGTGTGTGTTAAACACAAGCTGCATTCACACTGTGTTTGTGATTTTAAGGTCAGCTGAAACATTCAAAAGCACACTTCTCTAAAAGACTGGTTTTCACGACTGAGTGACTTCAGTATGGACTCTTTTCCGAGAAATATTTGTTATGAACGAATCACACAACATGTTTATGTATGATACCTTATTGTTTTACTCAAACATTTGGACTCCTGAGATCATTTTAAACCCTAAAGGTCATGTATGAATAGCACTTGATGATGCTTTTCAGTCTTGAATCTTTCAGATTGCAATGTTTTTTTCAATGGCTACCAGCAACTGTTTGGATATCTGTGAGAGTCTTTTTTACCAAAAGAAACTTAAGAGCCTTAGTGAAAAATAAATTTACTAAAATGTATTTTAAATGCATTTATTTCATGCTAAGAAGTATACTACAAATGCATTTATATATTTACGTGCTTAATAAAAATACCCTGCTATTGTACTTTTAGTATACTAAACTGGTACACTTAAAGTCTGCTAACTAATTTGTACTTAATGCATTTTAATTGTGCTGAAGTCCAACTAAAGATATACTGATGTATATTCGATTGTGCTAAAGTGGAGCTATTGCAACTACTTTAAATATCTTGCATTTAAAGAACAATATTATTCAAAGATCATACAATCCTTATTAACAAATTTTAGGCTTAACATTAAGAAATGTGCATTGTGCACAAGCAGCACTCCAAATAAAGTTGAATTATAACTTTTATATCAGCAAGTCTTGAGCAATATGTGAGTAAATATGTTAATAGATTTGAACGAAATAAATGTATTTCATATATAATCCTTTTTTACTAGAGAGAAGCAGGATAATTTAGTTTCAGACAACTCTGTTTGCTCTCTATTTAATCTCATTGCTGCCTAGGAGAACAATGGAGTTAAATGACAGATCTTTTTTGTGATTTCTCCTTTTTTACATGAGAAATAGACTTACAAAGTATCAAATCAGCACAATATTATTACAAAAACAAATTGCACAATTGCCACAACAATGCACTCGTATTACAGAAATCTCTCAATGTAAGAAAGGGAAATCAAATAACTGCCCTGCATGTAATTACTTCTTGTTTTTTTCTGTACTGTAGTATAGAAATCTGGGACAGAAACATATTAAAGCAGCACGACGGAGGCTTTATGAATATGGATTTTAATGCCGTTTCATTTGGATATGTTGTTTTAGGGACACGAAACACTCCTCATTTGGTTTTATTTCTCATGTTAATCTCCATATGGACACACTATCTCTGTGTTTTCTGTGAGGCTTCACCAGCCCTGCGACAAGACATGCCAGCTCTGTAATTTTCTGTGTTTGCGCTGATCTGAGCAGCTATTTCCAGCTCATCTCCATTGTTTCTTTGACTTGTGAGTGAAATTAAAGCACTGTTGAGCGTCTCTCAGTTTATAAAAAGAACATCTGTCTCTCACACCTTCACACATTCAGAGATAAATGACGACACAAGGCTTCATGCACACATCTGACATGTTTTTTTATCAATGATATAAAAATAGAGGGGAAGCAAATATGAGTGCTTAGAATTAGGTCAGATGATATCAGATAACCACATTTGAAAGTGACACAAATTGGATAGGAAAAATGTGCTGTTTATATGCATGCAACATCAACATAATCAGGTTGACAGTGTAATGTGGCCTATCAGACAGCAGATGAGTGCATGCTCATGTGCTAAATTAATAAATGCAAATGTTCCCTAATCCCTAATCACTTCACACAACAAAAGAAATTCAAGACTAAGCCATTAAAGTCATATTTTTACATTTGCTGAGCAGATTTACAATGTATTTTAACCCTGTAAAGCCTGACATATGAAATAATACTCTATATAAAATAATACAATATATTAAAACAATCTAATGTTTGCGTATGTGTTTGTCGTTGAGTATTTGATATGCTTTTATGGTCGTGTAGTCAGAGAATATGAAGGAAAAGACCCAAACTGAGCAAAACATTTCTGATATTTATGTCAAAAAGTAGATGAAATTCTGATGCTTGTAATGTAAATCAATGAGATCTTTACAACAGTACTGCAGATACTTACATAAAATGATATAAATATCAGTCATCACTCTATATCTCCAACAGTATTTCTTAGTAAAATGATATTTAAAACATATAATGCAACGTGATCCAATGATGATTGAGAGATGAACAAATAAACATCCCTCAAAAGCCTGATGATCATCTCTGATCATCACATTCAAACATGTGTCCTAACAGACACAAACGAGTGCTTTAAATACAAGTGCGTGCTAAATTAATAAATGCAAATGTGCCTTCGTATTTCCATGCAACAGAGAAACAACATAGTACTGATCTAATAACATAACTAGTTCTCTGAGCAGATTTTCAATCCGTTTTAAGCATCAAGCTCTGTTTTCTTAAAGAACGCACACACATACACACTCTCACCCCTGGTGGCTTACCACAGGGTGTAGTCAGCGCTGTTTTGACTAAAATAAAAGCATTAAATAGACGGTTACACACTGCCCTGCGTGTGTCTGTAAACTCCCTTCACTGGGAAATTTGCATGCGGCTGGTGCTTGTGTGACAAAGTATTGTTTGTCTCAGCATGCTTTGTATATGCGTCAAAGCGTGCTCATGTTCAGAAGTCTATCAGTTGCATCCATGCAGACGTCACTGCTTTTCTCGAAGCGCCTCGCAGTGACTGTTGCATGCTGACGTGAAGGACTGGAGCAATGCAATTAGCTCTGGTGCTATTTTAAAAGGGTCAGACACTAATACTTAGCAGTGTGGCAACAATAGTCCGTTCTCAGCGTCTTCCTCTTCGCTGCTGACAAAGAAGGATGAAGCATCCGGTGTGAATTAGGGAAACAGTTCAATGAGCTTAAGTCCACATGATATAGGCCCAACAGGTCTAGTCTGGCTTCAGGGTCGTTAAAGCATCACCCATGATCTTTCAGTAAGAGGCTCACGGACAAATCTGCAGGTTGTAGTCTAAATGAATGTATGACATGAGATCTGTTTCACAGGTTTAAATTACACTCTTGTTGTCTCTTCACAAGCCAGATGAGATTTCAATGACTGGTAAGACACTAGATGAGCTTTCGGTAAATTGCACATCACGGTATTATAGCTCCTATGTTGTTTTATTCAGAGTTTAAGCTTATTTTCAGCACTCCTGTGATATATGTGCTGTAAAATCTGATCAGGATCATATCTAGCACATGCATTCCCCACAGAAATAACAATGGTTGTATGCACTAAAATGTTGTGGTGTTAATCAAAAATGATGATGATGGCATGATGGTATTTAAATAAAAATGATGCAAGTTGGCTAATTTACTACAGATTACATGACCCTGGAGCACAAAATCAGGTCTTAAACACAGGTATATTTGTAGCAATAGCCAACAATACATTGTATGGGTCAAAAATATTGATTTGCCTTTTATGCCAAAAATCATTAGGATATTAAGTAAAGATCATGTTCCATGAAGATATTTTGTAAATTTCCTACCGTAAATATATCAAAACTTCATTTTTGATTAGTAATATGCATTGCTAAGAACTTCATTTGAACAACTTTAAAGGAGATTTTCTCAATATTTTGATTTTCAGTATTTCAATATCAGATTCCAGATTTTCAAATAGCTGTATCTCAGCCAAATATTGTCCTATCCTAACAAACATCATACATCAATGGAAAGCTTATTTATTCAGCTTTCTGATGATGTATAAATCTCAATTTCAAAAAAATTTACCCTTATGACTGGGTTATTCAAAAATAACTGCAAAAACAATAGTTGTTACTAAAGTGTGTATAATTTTATTCAATTGTGCCGTTGTTGTTAATGCTGTTTGGATGACTAATTTGGGTAACATCTTGCAATCAACGCGACGCGACGAAAATAGAACGCTGGTTTTGACGCGACGCTTTGACAGTCCCCTCCCACGTCATGACGCACACGCGCTGTCATCCAATCAGAAAGCGAGAAGCCCTTCCCAAGCCCCGCCCACTCTAGAAACGGTCGCGTTTGAGCTGTGCGTTCGCGGCGCGCTGATCAGTCCGTGAGTCACCGTTCGCGCTGGAATACAGAGAGAAAGAGGCGGATAACGAACGGAAAACGGGAAAAGAGCTGGAGCTGCGAGCATGGCGGTCGAAGAGGAAGGTCTTCGGGTTTTCCAGAGCGTCAAAATAAAGATCGGTGAGTTCTGAAGCGCTTTCCGAATTCTGACTGAAATCAAACGGTCGCGTTCAGCGCGCTCGATGTCTATTGTGAGAATTTGTGGATATTTACACAAATATACTGAAATAAATGCCTAATTTTGTCATTTAGCTATTAATACGCATGTATGTGAGGTAATTTTATGGTATCGCATTGTAAATAATCTCATATTATGTGTTTGAATGGCGCCTCAGCTCACCGAGCCTCAAATAGCTGCACATCCAGATGCGTGAAAACACTAATATCTGTTTCTTCAGATCGTTATATTTGTGTCTTAAAGGTGTTTTCCCTCATTTAGACACATATTAGCGTGTTTCACTCCAGCTGTGGATGTTTAGAAGCAGCGGAGCATTTTTAGCTCTGGTCTCATAAACGATACTGGCGTTTTTTCAGTGTGTTCTGCATCTGAAATCATTTATACAGGCATTGCAACAAGTACAACATGCTGATGAAATCATTCTTTCCGACTCAAACAGAAATGCATGTGATTTTCTTTTCTTCCTGGATAGACAGCCTGACAGACATGTGTTGTGTGTTCTCAGTTTGACTGCTGGCATGTGGTTTGATTGATGTAAACATGATTAACACTAGGAAGATGCTCTTTGTGTTTGTCTCTTTCAATTTCTGTTTGAGTGTGCTTGACATTTGTGTGTGTGCATTTGTGTGTGTGATGTTGTTCTTCTGTTCCTCAGGTGCACACTGGTCTCATGCATGAGGTGAGTGTGTGTTTGCTGCTGTCATTGAGTTGTTATTTAACTCAGATTAAAGCAGAACACACACACAGTCCTGCAGGTCTAATCTAATCTCAGTATGGCACAGTAAACGCGCTCTGTGCGACACCCAGGCACGTGTTTGGCTCTGAGCATCTGGCTCTTCATTTCCATATGTACCAGCTGAACACATTTATATGAGGTCGTGTAACTGCTTTACATTTAAATATCACCCAGTTTGGGTTTTAACTTTGAAAAAAATTGGTGTAGAAACAATTTTCGGTAACTTTACTGCATCTCATTGGCTCTGCTTGTACTCTGCACAGCGGTAATAAAGTTTAATCTAATCTAGCCTTAATCTATAATGCATCATAAAAGCATTTTAATGCATTAATTATGCACTTATTATGTAACCACAGTTATGAAACATTACAATACTTACACCCTTTAGAAAGTATAATGCATTGACATGGTTGCACTTTATCTTACAGTAGGTGTACTTACAGTGTACCTACCTATGAACGTACTGGTAATATAAGGTAACTACATGGGGTAGGGTTAGGTTTACAGTTAGGTTCCGGGTTAGTACCTAGTTATTATAATTACTATAATAAGTACATAGTATGTACATGAGTAACTGGACTGTAAAATAAAGTGCTACCATTGACATGACAAGAATGAATCTGCAAATATGTGACCCTGGAGCACAAAACCAGTCTTAAGTCGCTGGGGTATATTTGTAGCAATAGCCAAAAATACACTGCATGGGTCAAAATTATCGATTTTTTTTATGCCAAAAATCATTAGGACATTAAGTAAAGATCACATTCCATGAAGATATTTAGTAAATTTCTTACCGTAAATATATCAAAACTTAATTTTTGATAAGTAATATGCATTGCTAAGAATTTCATTTAGACAACTTTAAAGGTGATTTTCTCAATATTTAGATTTTTTTGCACCCTCAGATTCCAGATTTTCAAATAGTTGTATCTCAGCCAAATATTGAAATTATTTTTGAAAAATTGACACTTAAGACTGGTTTTGTGGTCCAGGGTCACATATTATAATGCATTTTAACTTTGATTACATATCATATGTTTATGAAAAGATATAATGCATTTATAACATACATTATGGATACCTTTATAATGCATTATGAAAAAGGCTTCAAGTAACATGTTCCCCAATTTTCATTCAGAAATTGCTTGAATTAGTAACACACTGAACTAAACGTGAAATACTGAAGTAGAAGAACTGAAATAGTATGTTCTTTTACAACTTTTACAACAGTGTTAGACAAAGATCAGTTTATAAATAATGTGTTGAATCAGTGACCCATACCAGGGTTATATAGTTAACTAATACTAAAAGCATAAAAAATATTTTAGATTTTTGTTATAAAATAATACAAACATTAACTGACATAAAATGAAATAAGAAAACTTAAACTATATATATACACACACACACACACACACACATACATATAAATATTTAGCTTCTTAGTTACACTAAAATAACACTGACCTGTACAAAAGTTAACCATGCACAGTTTCTGCCAAAATATAATGCAATTTTGTTGTGATAACTGGTAATTTGTTACTAATGGCTGCTGTTATTAAAGTAAGCAAATTAAACTAAATAACAAAACAAAAGCCCAATTTCAATTATAAACCTTACCTTCTTTCATACTATGTTAGTACTATAGTACTATATAGTAATATAGTAGTATAGGAATTCCCCAAGCTTTTATGTTTTTAGGTGCAGCAATCAAGTTACTCTCCACTTTAGATGAATAAAATGTGTTTGTTATTATTATTAACACTTTATAACACTGTTGTTATTATTATTAACACACAAAGAACTCCGCTGTGGCAGTACCATGGTATAGTAATGGCATTACATGGTACTTTGATGGGCAATTAAGTTATTCTGGACTTTAGATGAATAAAATGTGTTTGTTATTATACTTACATCAACATTTATAAGCAACAGTGATGATATTAGATTGATAGATACATGGGAACAGCATCAGTCCCGCCTCGGTTTGGCGCTTCACGTCACGCACCTTCAGACAGCAGTGGAAACCAGCGAGATCTGTGAGTGAAATCTCATCTGTGGTAGATGTTATCACCCGTCACACCCTGCTTTACAGAAAGTCTGCTGTCCAGTTGGTTTGGCAGATGTACAGTAACGTCTCTCTCTGCTAGTCAACTGTTGCATTAGTAAGTTGTCCTTGACTGATGAATGCTTTTTGCTTTCTTTGAATGCTGTTGTAGTTTTATTGGCTGGAGAAGTGCAGTAGCATCTGATTTGCATGGTTAATATATCTGGATGATAGTTGGTGGTTGATGATGAGTTTTGTATAGGCCGATACTACTGATATTTATCAGTGTTGCTAATGCATAACATAATTCTACAAAATTCTCAAACGACCGAACATCAGTCAGTTCATCAGTTCAAAGATACAAGACCATAACAGCTTTAATGAGGGCAAGAAATAAAAAGCTCACTATTCTGAAACTATTTCAAATGACATCAAATTAAAAACAATGGTGAAACTATTGAGTTAAAGATTTTGATTATATAGAAACAATATATTTTACATTTCTCTCTCTCTTTCACACCCAGTGTTGAACAGTTCACAGGTTCCCTGCGTAATTGAGCTACTTCTAAACTGATTTTTTCCCACGGTTTAAAGGTTTGACATGAATTGTAATTGACTGAAATGTGTGTCTTGAAATATTTTACGTTCTACCAATGATAAAACTGTGTTAGATTATGAGTTTTGTGAGAGAGGGCCTTTGTGCTCATTTATGAAAACTACTAGTGATCATTACTACTAGTGATTTTCAAGTTGGAATTGTGTATAATGCATAACAGTGACTGTGAAATATATATTTTAGGTATGAGAACGGCTTTAGGTATGAGACTTAGGGCTTTTTTTGATTGATTTGATTGATTAGGGCTTTTTTTGATTGGTTTTTGGGCTGGTTTTGTTACACAGACCTGGCAAGATTGTTGTGTACATATATATATAAATATGTATATATATTATGTGTGTGTGTGTGTGTGTGTGTGTATAAATATATATACACATGAGTAATGTAGTTTTTCATCAGGATTTCCACTGTTAAACACAGTTATTTAAAAAAATAAGTTGAAATAATATGGGCTGATGGCTTCAACAAAAGCAAATACCATCAGTTAACATCCTCGTAGCTCACAGTGAGTCTGTCACAGTAGGTTTATGAGTTATCGTTAAAATCAATGCCCCTATGGTGAAAATGAGTGGGATTTTTTGCATCTGTTGTGCTCTATAGCAGCTGTTTCCAAACATGTTTCCAAACACTTGTCTGTCATTGGTCAGTCAGTCAGATAACCCTGCCCCAAACTAACATGATTGGTTTCAAGATGAAGTTGAGAGTCATGTTGCTCAAACAAACAGATCAATAGCTATGTTTCCATCCAAAGTGACGAATTAAACTTATGCACAAAATTGGAATAGCCTATTGCATAAAAGATTTGCGAATAAAGCACAGTTTCCATCCAGTGAGTAGAAGAGAACAAAATTGTCACTTCCTGATTAACTTTTGCTAAATATCACAAAGAAAAATTAATTTTCCAGCAGTAGGAGAAGGCACTGTGTGTAATAATTTTTGTATACAATAAATTATGTTATCTTATTTTTGGAGCCTGCTGTTTGGGAACGCAGTTCTTTATAACGAAGCACTTTGATAAGACTTTGCTCAAGCATTTCAGATGCTGTGCAATGAGATCGATCCGTTGGTTGGTCCATTTACGCTGTCCCATTGAAAAGTCACATGACTTTTTTGATGCACATTAAGGAATTTATTCAGTAAAAGTGTTTCCATCGTAGTTTATGTGCATGTTTTCTTACCAGATAATTTATCCGACTTAGTTGAGCGCATAAGTTTTTTATGCTCATTTTTAGAATTTATGGTGTTTCCATCCAGCGGTTTTTATGCAATATCCCAAAATGTGCATAAAAATAGGTGGATGGAATTATAGCTAGTGTTGTGAAAGCATCTCAACTTCAGACAGCAGCTCATTGCATTGATCCAAGTTAAAGATATTTGTCACATGCACACTGTTTATAGACAGTAAAGTGATTTTTCTGCAGGTCAGATGGTGTTTAAATGCTCATTGTTGGGGAATCCTGATGTCTGTCGTGCATAGAGTTGGGTATCGTTTGAATTTTATTGATTCCGATTCCGATTATCGATTCTGATTCTTATCGATTCCTAATTCCGATTCCAATAAGATAAACAAATCCTTTAAAAAAAATGATGTCAAACATTTAGATGTCAAGCATATTTATACTGTTTTTTGCCTATGGTTTTACCAAACAATACCACAGAAAAAACAACTAGACTAATTTAAATTTCAAACATTAATAGGTTAAAGACAAGTACACAGTAAGTAATAAAATAAGAACAAACAAATCAATTAGCAATAGCATCAATAAATAAAACTGAACAAATTTCAGGTACAGAAATTGAAATCAAAAGTTTAAAAACACTGCATAATTTTCTTTTCATTAAAAAAAATAGATTAATCCTTATTAAAGTTAAGATATTCAGTCAAGATCAGTTAATGATTTCTTTTGTTCTTTGATTAACATTATTGACAGGCAGCACGTTTATTAGGCGGCTGTCTCTTTAACACCGAACGCACACGGATCTAAAAATACTGTTATACGTGCGATTTCTTTCTCATCTGTTTACGTTCACTTAAGACAAAAAAAACCCAGCTTTGTTTATGATGATATACTGTCGTATTTTGTGCATACTGGTGCATTATGGGTGTTTGTGGAGCGCTTCTGTGAATAATGGTGTCACATTAGCAGACATTGATGTGTCAATGGAAGGAAGTGGAGGCTCCCCGCTCGCTCTTATACTTATATGGAGTTTCCTGATGGAGCTCATGTCTAGAGGAAACACTGTCGGGCTTACAGGGGTCAGCAGCTTCTGGAAGAGGGAGCGACAAGGAAACAGGAAACTGCTCCAGATCACTTCCTGATTTGGCTGAATGAGCTGCAAAGCTGCTTGTTTTTCCATATTCCTGGGAATCAGCGGGATAATGCAAACCAGATGGAAGTTCGCTTTGATGGTCATGTGAAGAATCGTGGATTTGTGTTGCTGTTTCCTTCTTTCACTCACATTTCAAATCATCTGTGACTGTATTTACTCTCTTAATTCATGGTCATGATCTTATTGTGAAGGATTGCTGCATGTGTAATCTATGCATATGGAAACGCAACATGCATAAACCAACTTCCCAAACTATGGTGATAATTGAAACTAAAACAGCCATAAATATTGGTGTTGTCATTTTAATAATAAAAATAATATAATATTACAATTATTATTGTTATTATCTTTAATAATAATAATAATAATAAATTTATTATTATTTTCTTAAATACTTGTTTTATTTTACAGTGAAATGACTATAGTAATGTTTCTTATTTTTTTTTAAATATTTCTATTTGTTGTTGTTATTATTAATAATGATATTCTTTAATAATGTATTATTCTTACTTAAATACTTGATGTTATATTTTACAGTGAAATATTGCAATATTTCATTTTTAAAAATATTTTTATTTTATATTGTTATCAATAATAATGATAATAGTAATAATAATAATTTTATTATTTGTTCTTAAATATTTAACATTTTATTTTACAGTGAAATATTACAATAGTAATATTTCTTATATTTTAATATTTCATTTTATATTATTACTATCATCAATAATAGTAGTAATAATAATAATAAGTGTATTATCATTATATTTCATTATATATATATATTCCTGTCAGACGTTATACCGTGTTCGTAGCGCGCACTCTTCAATAGCACGCGCACCGCGCTGTATATCTATCACTTCACTAACGCGCAGAAACTATGCGATCATGCAACGTGTGAATTAAAAGTACAGTACCGATAAATCACATAACTGTACTGTGTGTGTTAGCTGGGAAGGATTTGCATGAAGGTATGATATTCATTCTATTCAGGAGCAGTTTCCATGTCTCATTAACAGTTCATGTTAGTATTGTATATTCACCATGGTAACTCTTGTTTCCATAACCCAAAAATACCATATTATTTTCACTTTGTGTCATTTTGCATATGTTTAAATGACTGTGGTGTCTCATACCATCTTAATTGTATTAACAAAAACAGTTTGGGACTGCTATTTAATAGCCTTACCTTATAGGCTGTTCATTCAGTATTAGTCATATTCTTAGCAGTCTTAATTTTTGTGAAATAAATTTGCTTTGTTTTTGTTTTTTAACAAATTATAAGTGGGTTGTGGCTTGATGCCCATGGGAAAATGTGGGTCCCAAGGCCAAACCAGTTGAGAACCACTGATCTAGGCCATGTGTGCCATTAGTTAATGTTAACTAGTAGTCAATGGTCTGTTCAGTTCTATTTGTGGCCCTGGAGCACAAAAGCAGTCTTAAGTAGCACAGGTATATTTGTAGCAATAGCCAAAAATACACTGTATGGGTCAAAATTATCCATTTTTCTTTTATGCCAAAAATCATTAGGATATTAAGTAAAGATCATGTTCCATGAAGATATTTTGTAAATTTCCTATCATCAATATATCAAAACTTAATTTTTGATTAGTAATATGCATTGCTAAGAACTTCATTTGAACAACTTTAAAGGCGATTTTCTCAAAATTTGGATTTTTTTGCACCCTCAGATTCCAGATTTTCAAATATTGTCCTATCCTAACAAACCATACATCAATGGAAAGATTATTTATTCAGCTGTCAGATGTTATATGAATCTCAGTTTAAGAAATTTGACCCTTATGACTGGTTTTGTGGTCCAGGGTCGCCAGACAGTGCTCAGATGAAGAAATGGTCCCAGCGCTGCGTCTGAAGGAGGTCAGGGGAGCGTTTATGAGGAGTTAGGCCCGTCTTCAGCAGGGAGTGACCTGACCTCTGATGACACACGACTCTTCCTCTTTAGTAATGTTTAACTCGGTTCACAGAGGAAATGATGTCACAGACGCTGTTTATCCTCCAGAGGAGCTCTGATGACTCACGGACTGGACTTGTTTTCAAGGAACACTGCTGAGAAATGTAGTGGTTTTGGAGTATTTGGGAAAACCACCAAAGCGTTATGAGTGTAATGAACAAGGCGGTTTCTTGTCTTTGTGTTGCGCTCGTATGCTAAACGTGGACTGAAGATTTAGCAGTGTTTTTGTATAAACCTTAACACATGTTTCCTGTTGACATAATCAGATGTTCTCAAGTCTCCTTGGAATATGTGTCCCTGGAGCACAAAAGCAGTCATAAGTAGCACAGGCAATAGCCAAAAATACATTGTATGGGTCAAAATTATCCATTTTTCTTTTATGCCAAAAATCATTAGGATATTAAGATCATGTTCCATGAAGATATTTTGTAAGTTTCCTACCGTAAATATATCAAAACTTAAAGTAATATGCATTGCTAAGAACTTCATTTGGACAACTTTAAAGGAGATTTTCTCAATATTTAGATTTTTTTGCACCCTCAGATTCCAGATTTTCAAATATTGTCCTACCCTAACAAACCATACATCAATGGAAAACTTATCCATTTATATGTGTGTGTGTGTGTTCTCACCATAAAAACTTCTCTATGGTTTTGGTTCAATCTGGTTTGGCTTATTTATTCAGCTTTCAGATGATGTATAAATCTCAGTTTCAAAAAAACTGACCCTTATGACTGGTTTTGTGGTCTAGGGTCACATTTCAGTGTGTGTTGAAGGTGGATTTCTGCATGTTTCCACTTGCGTTGTGTTTTTTCTGTCCCTGTTTCCACCTCCTGCACTCATTCATGTTGTACATGAGCGCAAACAGAGGCATGTCCTTCAGGAGTTAACAGAGCAAATCCAATATAACTCTGTTACTCTGCGCTTTATGGACCAGCAAAGCTGTAATGGCAAGACCAGTTCTACTAGGATGTGCAAAACAAGTTGTTTGAACAATTAATTACATATATGTGACCCTGGACCACAAAACCAGTCTTCAGTAGCACAGGTGTATTTGTAGCAATAGCCAACAATACATTGTATGGGTCAAAATTATCCATTTTTCTTTTATGCCGAAAATCATTAGAATATTAAGTAAAGATCATGTTCCATGAAGATATTTAGTAAATTTCTTACCGTAAATATATCAAAACTTAATTTTTGATTAGTAATATGCATTGCTAAGAACTTTATTTGGACAACTTTAAAGGAGATTTTCTCAATATTTAGATTTTTTTGTACCTTCAGATTCCAGATTTTCAAATATTGTCCTATCCTAACAAACCATACATCAATGGAAAGATTATTTATTCAGCTTTCAGATGATGTAGAAATTATTGGACTATGTTTTACAAAATTTCACATTTAATTCAATGTGTTACTTGCCGTTTCTGAGCGAAAATGAAAGTGAAAAATTGTGTATTATTCTTGTTTTCAGCATTTGTATTATATTATATTAATTATATATATATATATTATTATGAAACATTTCAGCTGGTTTTTATTTCTGCCATTCTAGGAAATAAAACAAAGATTATTGAAGTACATTTACATATTATAAAAAATTTATAATATTAGATATTTTAAAATATTGGCCTACATATTTTAAAATACTATTTCAGTCTTTCTACTTTAAAAATTCACGTTTAATTCAATGTGTTAATTGTTTTTTGTAATATTTAGAAATTTACTAGCATAATAAATCCTACACCAATTTTTTATGTATTTATTTTATTTTCAGCATTTATTATATTATGTTATGTTATATTATATTACATTTTTGCATTGATCAAATGTGTAAATATTTTTATGAGACATTTCAGATGTCAGCTGGTTTCTATTTCTGTCATGCTGGGAAGCTGGAGGTTAAATCTGTGTTTAACCGGTAGTTAGTTCTTTAACTTCAGCGCTATTATCTGCTTCTGTCTCACCACTAAAACTGCACTTTCTCATTTAGTTTGTTGCAGAATGATTGTAAACGTGTGTAATGACTGTCTGTCTCTGTCCTGCTCAGTCATTTAGTAAAGCTGACCTATGGGGGGGGAGCACCGCTGTCAGCAATCTGATCACGGCTAACCAGTTAACCCCTGCTGGTTAGTGCTGTAACTACACCCTTCTTCTCTTTGCTGTCTGTGACATCACAGCTCAGGATAGTTGCTTGGGAATCGTTAGTGTATTTTTCATTTACAGAATGAATCTAATGGTTTGATCCGCAGAAAACAAACTTACTGAAATCGTGTCAGCCTTGCATGCATCATAAATGCATAAATGTGAATGTAAAGTGTAAATCAGTTCAGAGAGGATCATCATCATCATCGGGGTGTTTGGGTTTCACTCTCAAGCTTGTGAAGGAAATGCCATTTAAACTCTACACCCACTTCCTGTTTTGATGCATGGCCTGTTGACAGTAATTGGGTGTATCATGCGATCTAATTTCTGTGACTTTCACAGTGTTTGTGAAACCTGTTTGAATACAGTCAGTGTGTCTGCAGGTCCATTTGATGTTGTTTGTGGACACACTGCCACTTTAAAAGTAATTAAACATCCAAACAAAATTATGATGTTTAAAGTGTTTAAAATATTGATCTGTTTTACATTAAAGTAATTATTCAAATTCTGTCATTGTTCTATCAAACATATAACGGCAGGTTTGATGTCATTGGTTTTCATGTGTCTTGTCTTGTAATTTGAATATATGCAAATGCAAATATGAGTTGAAATATAGTGGAGAGGAATGTTTAAATTTAGGCCGGTTTCTCACTCAAAGCTCCTATACAGCACTTGGATCATATGGACTATGGTTTAGATTCTTTTGTGGTGCTTTTTGTAGCATCTGATTACTGTCTGTAGTCACTGTATGATAAAGAGCAGCATGAACATTGTGATAAACATCTACTTTTGTGTTCCACAGAAGAAAAAAAGTCATACAGTTTGGTAATGAGATGAGGGAGAGTAAATGAAGACTTGTTTCTTTTTTGTTGTGATGGCATTTAAGGAATAGTTCACCAAAAAATGAAAATCAGCTGAAGTTGTGCTCAGCCTCAGGCCATCTAAGATCAGGATGAGTTTGTTTCTTCATCAGATTTGGAGAAATGTGTCTCAGCAATGGATGCTCTGCAGTGAATGGGTGCCGTCAGAATGAGAGTCAAACAGCTGATAAAAACATCACAATAATCCACACCACTCCAGTCCATCAGTTAACATCTGGAGAACACAAAAGCTGAAACAAATCCAGCATTAAGATGTTTTTAACTAAAATCTATAATCCATAATAACTCTTCCTCCAGTGAAAAAGTGCATCTCCTGTTGTCTCTCACATATTTGTTTAGAGCTGTTTTGTCTTGTAAACGCTGCTTGATCTGTGCAGATTTCTCTCCTGATTCAGACCAGACCACTTTTTCACTGGAGGAAGCGTTATTATGGATTATGAACTCGTATTTTAGACATTAAAAACATCTTAATGATGGATTTGTTTGAGCTTTTGTCTTCTCCAGATGTTAACTGATGGACTGGAGTGGTGTGGATTATTGTGATGTTTTTATCAGCTGTTTGGACTCTCATTCTGACGGCACCCATTCACTGCAGAGCATCCATTACTGAGACACATTTCTCCAAATCTGATGAAAAAACAAACTCATCCTATTCTCGGATGGACTGAGGGTGAACACATTTTCAGCACATTTTTATTTTTGGCTGAACTTTGCGTCCGTTTGCCGTTTCTGCGACTCTATTAAAGGAATCAGAGCGTGTTGAGTCTGTGGAACATGTGGCTGTTTTGTTGTAGGTCCTGGTGTCATGTTTAGAGACGTTCAACTACATCTTGGATTCAGTCGGAATTCCTTTCCTCTGATCTCATTTCCTGTCTCTCTCTCTCTCTCTCTCTCTCTCTCTCTCTCTCTCCGTTCACAGCAGCTCTGTTGTGTCTTTATCTCTGTCTATCTTTATCTGTGTGTTTCAGGGTTTGTGCCTGTTATTGGAGCTGTTTGTCCAGTAACTGTAAACGGTGAAAGTGAAGCACATGATCTGTGTGTGTATTTGTTTATACTGTCAAGGACAGTAAAACCTGAAATTTTTGACATTGTGAGGACCGGCCTGCTGTCCCCACGAGGGAAAAAAATGATTAAAAATAGTAAATGATGTTTATCTGAAAGTGTAACAATGCAAACAGGTTTTCTGTAAGGGGTAGGTTTAGGGTTTGGGGATAAAAAATATAATTTTGTCAGTATAAAAACAATAGAAGTCTATGGAAAGTCCCCACAATTCACAGAAACAAATATGTGTGTGTGTGTGTGTGTGTGTGTGTGTAAGTCCCTCTTATATTTTAAGTTTTTTCAATCATTTATCAGCACATTCACATGTTCACTGCAGTTTCTTAGTTTATTGAACATACTATTATAGTTTTGTTAATATTTTAAGTTAGATTTCTTTTTTATATTTTCTTTTTTTTTAACATTGCAGGTAAAGTTTTAGTAATTTTGTTTTTGTCATTTATATTAGTTTTTGTTTTGTTAAATAGCCTACGTCTAGATTTTTTATACATTTTTATTTATTCATTTTAGTTTATTTAGTTTTAGTTATTTTAGTACATCAGGTTAAAATAAATGAGAATGAGAAATGTTGTCTTGACAACTAGCTAAAATAAAATAAGTTTTAAGTTTTAGGTTTTAGTTTTATATTTTATTTCATGTCAGTTAACATTTATTTTAAGTTAAAAAATGTTTTTATGTTTTTTTTAATGTTTTACTTAACTATAAAAACCTTGGTTAATGGTTCTCTGATGTCGGTTAAAGTTCACATTATACAGATAAAATAAAAATAAAATAAAATAAAATATTTTAATTTTTTAAAGTGTTTTAATTTGAAGTTTTTATTTCTAAATTTATAGTTAACAAAATTTTTTACATTTTTATTAATTAATTATTTAATTAAAATTAGTGCTGTCAAGCGATTAATCGCATCCAAAATAAAAGTTTTTGTGTACATAATATATTGTATGTGCTGTGTACATTTATTATGTATATATAAATACACACACACACACACATGCATGTACATATTCAAGAAATATGTTATGTTTATATATTAAATGTATTTATATATAATATAAATTATATGAATATAAATATTTTCAAAATATATACTGTATGTGTGTGTATTTATATATACATAATAAATATACACAGTACACAAACATATTATGTAAACAAAAACTTATTTTGGATGTGATTAATCACGATTAACTGTTTGACAGCACTAATTAAAATCCATTTAAATTTATTTAAAATTAATTAAAATAGAAATTTCATCAGCTCATGAGCCTTGTCTTATTTCATCCCCCTCAAATCACTACAGTTGCCAAAAAAGTCAATTCTTTTTTACCCGTTCTGCTGTTTTTCTTCCTCTGTCAGTAACATCATCTCACTTTCTCTCCTCTGTTTATTCTTTCATCTCTCGGGTGTCTTGACCTCATTTCCTGTGTCTATGATTTATTCTTCACCACCTACTCAGTGTGTTTATGAGGTCTAAAAGACGTATACATGTAGCTGTGTGAAGGTTCATGAGCTTCTTTATGCATGTCAGGAATGTGTTTGTGTGTCCTTGAAGACAGATTCACACATTCACATAAACACATGATTGTCTGACAGAAGACGTGTGTTTATCTGTAAGAAACATGTTTACTGAGTCACAATAAAGCAGGCGGAAAATCCAATAGTGAGCAGAAGAATGATAAACACAAATGAGTCATTGTTCAGAAGAGTGGCGTGAGTTCATATTGAGCACAGTTTGAGATTACTGGGGTCTTCTTGTCTTCCTTTTTTGTCTCATCACCATCTAGGAGAATCAGTTGAGATGTACTTGAGATCTCAGGTGTGATTTCTCTTTCCTAAGGGTGTAGACAGAGTCGCCCGAATGATGACTTCACTGTCTGAAACACATTCTATTTCACACTCATTTACACTGTCTGCTGTGCCCCAAAACAGGAAGCAGTTCCTGCAGTGAGTCTGTTGTCATGGCAACAAGCGTGTGTTCCCACACACGCGTCAGAGCGATTGTGTTTACAGATGTTTCATGTTTACGCCTCCGCAGTGTCAGAGTTATCCAGCGGGAACAGATTTTCCCGGTCGAGGGCGTCGATTAAAGAATCACTTGGAATTGATCATACAGTCAGAAACATACTTGTTAAACTTTTAATAAACTGTTGTTAAATTGTTAAAAAGTTTCATGCTTTAAAATGATTGGACATAGTTTTGAAGTAATAACATTTAACCATTAAAACAATTTTCCAGAAATATAAAACAAAAAAAAACAAACAAACAAACTTTCAAACAAACAACAACAATAACAACAACAACAAAAAAATGGAATCCAGAATAATTTAAATAAAAAAAAAAAATCAAAAAAATTTTAAACAAAAAAAAGAATCCAGAAAAATTAAAACAAACAAGCAAAAAAGTAAAAAAATAAATAAAAATCCAGAAATATAAGAAAAACAGAATCCAGAAAAAATTAAAAAACAGAAAAATTCCAGAAAGGAAAATTCAAGCAAATTCAGAAAAAAAGGGGGGGGGTTAATCCAGAAAAATTACAACAACAACAACAAAAAAACTGAATCCAGAAAAATAATTTTAAAAAATCCAGAAAAAATTTAAACTGGGGAAAAGAAGGGAATTTAGGAAAAATAAAATGGAATTTGGGAAAAAATTAAGCATATTTCATAGGGCCCTACTCTTTACAAATTAGTTGTAATTGTGATTGTTGACTGTACGATTTACTTTCTACAATTTCAATGCACTGCTGATGAAGACACTGACCGAACTACATTTCCTAACTAATGCTCATAATTTGCTCTCAAACGTGCTGTGTTTGTTGGGGTGTAGTAAATATGAAATTGCCCAACACATCTTTCGTTTTGTTTTCATTCTCATGATTTAAATTCACTTAAATCATGTAAATCGTTGCAGGTAGGAACGTCTCAGGAACATCACTGGTGCGTCACAGACTGAGACTGACATGAACATTAATATCACACACACACAGGCAGAGAAATATCACAGAGACACTCTCTCTCTCTCTCTCTCTCGTCCTTATGTCGAGAGAGGAAGCAGATGCCGGGATCAGAATGCTGCACTTCCTGTTTTGCTGTTTTCCTGTGGTCTGAAGGCTTGTTGCATCAGGCATTAGTTGTTTTTTGAATGCGATGTTTATGATGTGTGTGTGTGTGTGTGTCAGTTATAATGAAAAATAAGTGCTAGGTTAATCTGTGGGGTTGCTAAGGTGTTGCTAAGTTACTGTTATAACGTTGTTTTTCCGTTTTAAATTTCTGAACTCCTTATTTTTCTGTTTTCATTTTTGTAGATTATGTTTTTTTTCCTTTTAATTTTTCTGGATTCCCCTTTCCCTATTTTCATTTTTCTGGATTTTTACTCAGTTCTTATTTTCTGGATTCTGTGTGCCCCCCCCTCATTTTTTTTTTGGAATCCATTATTTCAAGCTTACATTTTTCTAGATTCCGTTTTTTTCTTCCTTTTCATTTTTCTGGATTTCCCTTTTTCCCTATTTTCATTTGTTATGGATTCCGCACACCCCCCTCCCCCTGCCTTTCATTTTTCCTGGATAGTGTTTTTCCTGTTTTCTTTTTCTCTGGGTTTGACCCACCACCGGTATTCATTTTACTGGATTTTTTTTCACCTGTTTTTATTTATCTGGATTCTGTAGTGTTTTTTTCCCCTCTTTTTATTTTTCTGGATTCCATTTTTTTCCTGTTTTTTTTTTTTTATTTTTCTGTTTTTTTCCCCTTCCCATTTTCATTTATCTGCAATTCCATTTTTTATTCTCATTTGCATTTTTCTGGATTCCATTTTTAGTTTTGTTTTCATTTTTCTGGACACCATTTTAATGATTAAATTACCTTTTAGTAATCAAAAAGTCTAACTGAAATGGATTTGAAACACATTTCTAATTAATTGAAACATTATCTAAATTAAGATGGAATTAAGAATGGATTCATGATTTAATTCATCTTTTCAAATGTAATTAAATGAAAATTCAACAACTGCATTTTTAAACTGCACAATTGCTCACACAGAGACATGCAGAGCATGCATATTTCAATATCAGTCTTTTTGTGCTTTGATTAAGCGTACAGCCCTACTTTTAATTTATTCATCCAAAATTTCAAGACATCCCGAAAATTCCATTTTTATGGCGATTCAGCAATTTCCAGACATCATAAGGCCCTGAGGTTTGATCAGTGCAAGCACTAGTACTAGTGATGGTTAAGCACACACACACACACACACACACACACACAGAGCTCCAGTAATCCCACAATGCCATGGTCTCCAGAGTGACCTGCGAGCTGTAATCCAATCAGGATCTGTGCAGTTACGTGCGCTGGAGGGAGTGGACAGGAAACAGAGATGCTTCTAGATCCGGAATGTCATGCATGGATCGGGTTACTACGTCAGCAGTATCTCACCTCGTCTGTCTGCAGCATGAGATGCGCTTCTGATCTGCTTAGTGACTCATCGCAGGCCAGTTGATCAGCATTATGAATGATCACAATATTCCACATACATTGCACTGCATGCAGTGAAATGCAAACTCATGGCGTTGCATTCAGTGAAATGCAAATTCAACGCATTACATGAAGTGAAATGCAAACTCATGGCGTTGCATGCAGTAAAATGCAAACTCATCACATTACATGAAGTGAAATGCAAGCTCATGGCGTTGCATGCAGTAAAATGCAAACTCATGGCGCTGCATGAAGTGAAATGCAAACTCATCGCATTACATGAAGTGAAATGCAAGCTCATGGCGTTGCATGCAGTAAAATGCAAACTCATGGCGTTGCATGCAGTAAAATGCAAACTCATCGCATTACATGCAGTGAAATGCAAACTTACGGCGTTGCATGCAGTGAAATGCAAACTCATGGCGTTGCATGCAGTAAAATGCAAACTCATCGCATTACATGCAGTGAAATGCAATCTCATCGCATTACATGCAGTGAAATGCAATCTCATGGCGTTGCATGCAGTGAAGTGCAAACTCATCGGATGCATGCAGCAAACGCAGGAGCAGGACACGAGATTGCGCACAGAGATTGATTGACACCTTCTGTGGTGTCAGTGGGGTGAGAAGGGCGTAACAGGACACCGGTTCATTCTGTGGAAACACACACCCAACTTCCTCCCAAAGTGTTGCATTCTTCCTGCTGCAGGGCCACAGCTATGGAGTCAAATCAATGCCACATATACTTGCAAAATAATTGAAGTATCACAAAATAAAATGAAGCTTTGCAAAGGAAAAAAAAGCACATTTATTTTTTTCTCAACACTTTCATTTTCGTTTGCAAAACTTTATTTTCTTTTGCAATACTTCAGTTATTTTGCAAGTATATGTGGCATTGATTTGACTCCATACGCAGCCGCGTGTCCGTGTGTGTGTGTGTGCGGGCCGACAGCATTCCTCCTCTCACGTGTCTGATGTGTATACTGGGTTGCAGATCCCACACAGATTTTTATGCTGAACCCACCCTGCCCCACCAGTGCTGCGCTGCGACGCTGAATATTGCACTCTATTGTTCTGCGTCTGATCCCAGAGCAGATATAGAGCAGCTTAGCTATTTTTATGCACATTTTGGGATATCACATTAAAAAAACGCTGGATGGAAATGCCAAGATGTGCATAAATTCGAAAAATGAGCATAAAAAAATGTATGCGCTCAACTAAGTCGGATAAAATTCTTATCCGGTAAGAAAAATTGCGCATAAACTACAAGAGAAACACTTTTACAGAATAAATTCCTAAATGTGCGTCAAAAAAGACATGTGACTTTGTGATGGGACAGCATAAAACTGGAGCAACCAACAGACTGACCTCATTGCACAGCATCTGAAATGCTTGAGCAAAGTCTTATCAAAATGCTTCGTTATAATTAACTCCCAGAACTGCGTTCCCAAACAGCAGGCTCCGAAAATAAGATAACGTGACCACGTTTCGTCTGCGCTCTCTGAAGCTCGTAATTTATTGTATACAAAAATTATTACACACAGTGCCTTCTCCTACTGCTCCAAATTAAATTTTTCTTTATGATATTTAGTGGAAGTTAATCAGGAAGTGACGATTTTGTTCTCTTCAATTCACTGGATGGAAACGGTGATTTACGATAAGTTTATTTCGTAACTTAGGATGGAAACATAGCTAATTATGTGCTGTGTTGATGCAATTACAATGCATAGTGAGATTCTCCATCTGTTTTTTTATTTTTTTTATTTTACACTGTAAAAGTGGCATCAAAGCGCTTCTGAAGTGGCATTTATGTAGCTGCTCAGAGGTGG
This sequence comes from Tor tambroides, assembly GCA_021397915.2. Classification (NCBI taxonomy): domain Eukaryota; kingdom Metazoa; phylum Chordata; class Actinopteri; order Cypriniformes; family Cyprinidae; genus Tor; species Tor tambroides. The sequence goes on along the minus strand of JAFVLL020035966.1, from coordinate 2,975 downwards.
CATAAATGCATTTACACAGCAATTGCAACTCTATATTGTGATCCCAGGTGACAAATTTAGTCTTAAGAAATGTCTCAACTCTTTTTTTTTTTTTTTAATTTCCAATAAGGAGCCTTTTGTATTTTTGTTGCTCATTTAATATTAAGTATATTTCACTGATATTGTTTTGTATATTTTATTTCATTTTATTGGGTTTTAATATTCAGTGTTCATTTTGCTTGTAGCGCAAATTGCAAACACAATGTATTCTTTTTTACTAATAACATCGTGTCTCTTTCTGGTTTGCATGCATTTATATCAAACAAAATTAACCAGGTTTTCTTTTTGATAAAGGTGACATTATCGCATAATTTTATGCACATAGAACCATCATCTCCAGGTCATATTTTATGCATCACTGGAAGAATGCAAATATTCCAGAAGCACTGATGGGATGTTAAAATACCGCCTTTTGCAATTGTTTGTTTTCCGTCAGAATAATCGTGTGTCTCAGTGATGCTTGTATCTCGTTATGGTTGCAAATGCATTAATCATCAGCCTCATAAACGACTAAACGACTGTCTGTTTCTCTGCAGGTGAAGCTAAGAACATCCCTCCGTATCCGGGTCCAAATAAGATGCGGGATTGTTACTGCACAGTAAACCTGGACCAGGAGGAAGTGTTTCGAACCAAAACCATAGAGAAGTCTTTATGGTGAGAACACACACACACACACACACACACACAAATATAAATAAATAAGCTTTCCATTGATGTATGGTTTGTTAGGATCGGACAATATTTGAAAATCTGGAATCTGAGGGTGCAAAAAAATCTAAATATTGAGAAAATCACCTTTAAAGTTGTTCAAATGAAGTTCTTAGCAATGCATATTACTAATCAAAAATGAAGTTTTGATATATTTACGGTAGGAAATTTACTAAATATCTTGACGGATCATGATCTTTACTTAATATACTAATGATTTTTGGCATAAAAGAAAAATGGATAATTTTGACCCATACAATGTATTTTTGGCTATTGCTACAAATATACCCCAGCGACTTAAGACTGCTTTTGTGCTCCAGGGTCACATATATGAAGATATGTGAGAATAACACACTGTGTGTTGGTGTTAATGAGGTCTCAATCAATCTGACAATGAAAAATCATTTAATTAAGAAAAATAATTAACCCACAATATCTGTCTGTCTCTGTGCTCTGCAGTCCGTTCTATGGAGAGGACTTTTATTGTGAAATTCCACGCAGTTTCCGCCATCTGTCCTTCTACATCTTTGACAGAGACGTCTTCAGGAGGGACTCCAGCATCGGTGAGCGGCTCTCATTATTATCTGTTTCAGTGTTTCTCAGATGTTGTCAGATGTTCAGTACTTCCTGTTGTATCATCTAGCACAGCTGGATTCAGTGTGTATGTGTGTGTGTGTGTGTGTGAGTGTGAGTGTGTGTGTGTACCTGTCTGACAAACAGGAGAAACACTGTGCACAACGATACAGTCAGAAGACTTTTCAGTCTATAATTCGCCATCATTTACCATGGATTTACTGTAGTAACACTAACTGCACCATGGTGTTGTGTCAGAAATGTGGGTATTTATATTGTGTATTTTATTATGTTATTAATTTAGACATGTATTAAATGAGTAATGGAATATATTTACAGTATTTTGTGATTAGGGTTTTGTGCATTTATAATAAATTTATTAAGACTACTGTTTTTCATACAAATACCTAGAAACCATATAAATAGATTTTTACCGTGGTATTAAGGTGCTATATGTGTGGTTTTAACTGTGTTATCCTGATCTAAATGTATGCTACTATGGAAGACCAATGATTAGTTGAAAAAAGAACTCAAACAGTCAGAATAATTTAATTTCACCAAATAAACTGAGGTTGCTACAATTTTTACAGATGTTACTGATTTTGGTAATGAACATAAATTTACATCTGCATCCATACTCAAGCTGCTACTATTAAATCCTAAACACGCCTCTCTGGAACAATGTCACGCAACCCCATCATTTCACCAACAAAGAGAAGTTATCAGAAACCTAATCAGAAATAAATCACTCCCTGGAACTAGCGCCATCTCAAAACGAACATGATAAAAGCGGCCTTTTTCACAAAAGAAAGAGGACACAGCCTACTTTCAGTTGAGTCTACTTTCAACTCAGTTGTTTCTGTTTATTTGTAGTCACAGTAGTCTATACATCACATTAAGAAAGAATAATCATTTCTATATTTTTCCATCAAAAATACGACCTGAATAGCAGAGGAAGCTCCCAAACAAAAACCATTATGATATTTTTTATGACATACGCGGAGTTAAAGTCTTGAGACGACACTTATGACAGATAAAATATGTTACTAAATAAATACACCATTGTTATAGCCTGAATGAGAAGCATGACGTCTTATTTTTTCAAGCGGTCGTTTTTACCATGTTTACTATGGTAATGGCTAGTGTGCATAGTCATGCATAGCCCTGGAAGTGACAGTGGAAACACGACTGGCCCTGGCACACACTAGCACGCTCACTTTTGGCCCGACAGTGGAAACGCGGCTAATGAAAACACAGATTAGACCTCAACACCTAGTTTTCGTCCAATCACAGTAGAGCTCCTACATTTAATCACACAGCTTGACCATTACAGATCGTTGTGATTAATTTATGATTAACGCAGCCACAGGTCTTAATATGTTACAAAGATATTGAAGCAGGAGGAGGGGAATGGTTCTGAAAGAATGTAGAACAAAGACAGATAAAGTGTTTGAACATTAACTAACAACTTTCTAAGAAAATGTGAGGAGTGTTTGTCACCCAAAACTTTTCTTCTGCAGGTAAAGTGGCTGTGAAGAAGGAAGACTTGCAGAAATACCATGGTAAAGACCACTGGTTCCCTCTGCAGCCGGTCTGTGCAGACTCTGAAGTGCAGGTACGTGTGCGTGTGTGTGTGTGTGTGTGTGTGTGTGTGT
>JAFVLL020035964.1:0-11824 GCA_021397915.2 Tor tambroides | reverse complement strand
ATAATATGCCTACATGCTTACATTCACTTTATTTGTTTAATCCAAATACAAAATACCGAGATATATACCGTATACCGCACATCAGCCAAAAAATACCGAGATATGAATTTTTGCTCATATCGCCCAGCCCTAATTTAAGCATGTTTAGCTTAGCTAGTTAATGGAAGGCTGCTGCTTCAGAGCAAGTGTAATTTCTGCATTCACACGCTCCTCGGATGCTCTCATTTCCCGAGTTGTGCTTTTAAGTCGGAATGTGAAAACAGCACACTCGCGTTACTACAAAGATTTGTTGGACTTGTATTATTAGAGCTTTCCGACTTGAGTTCACGTGCATTTTCTCAGTCAGGAAATTATTTTTCACGTGCCGTGCCGGTGATGATGCTTCTTACGTTCGTTTCAGAGAAACAAAGGACAAATATTTTAATTGATCGCTCAGGCATGGCACCGAAATGAGGCACCGAAATCTGCGTTCTGATTCGGTTCTAGTACATACCGGTTACATAGGTACCGGTGCTATATTGGTACCGGGTTTCTGTACCCAACCCTAGCTGTAAAATGGCATTATTATGAGAAGCTAGCATGGCCTGCACATGGTGCGTCATGATGAGGGGAATGTGAGCACCATTGTTCCGCTTTGGAGGTGAAGAGTGAATGTGGCTTTATCCAGAGAAGATTCCTGAGGCACACATCTGTGTGGCTGCCCTGCTGTTACCATAGAGACACACGAAACGCCGGTCCCCTCAGACAGCATGCATCATTCTCCTCTCTCAGGAAGAGATATGCAGCCATCGAAGGGATTACTTTTATCAGAGTACCATAAAATGTGCTTTATCTAATCTCTCAACAGCACTGCCGCGCAACAAAGCGACAAACACAAGCAAATAGAGCCAACTCCCAAAATGGCTGCCAGCGTGACTGTCCAGACACTGCAGTGAACAACCTTCAATAAAATGAAGTTACCTTTGTAATTGAATGATTTTATGATTAAAACAGTCTTTCAGAGTGAAAGGGCAAAATGTTCCCAGAAAAAGTCAATGTAGCCTTTGAGTCTGTATTACAAATTGATGAGCTACGCAAAGGGCACGTTACAAACAGACTGACATGGCTTCAGTGACTTGGCAGATAGCCTGTTTTGGGGCATTAGGTTACATTTGTGCGGCCCATTTTTAGTGTTTGAAAAAGCAATGAAGGACTTTTTACTTACTCGACTAAAGTAAAAGCTGGCTATACTGTAAATAGACCTCTTGAAGAGCTGAACTGGAGTGTGGAGATAACATTACTGAGAGGAACACTACAGTAAAGTGCTTTCTAAAATTTCAGCCAACAGTGAAGACCATCTCCTGAATTTACTGGACTGTGAATGTCTTTGGGTGTGGAAGTACTATACAAGAAACTCTTACTTTTCTCAGATACGCTTATTATGAAATCATGACTGACACAATGTAGTCTTATCTGACTATAGACGAGAGTAGTCTGTACCAATTTGCAGCTTCCTCTGGCCAATAAGCTTCCACTTAGGAAAAAGCTGCCATATGATGTACCAGATCATTCATACAACCAGTTTAGGGTGGGGTTAAATGTTGATACCATTATGATAGGCTGATATTGAAAAAAATACATAATTGCACAATAGCATTAGTTCACAGTATACACTGAAGAAATGATGTGTCAATTTTATGTTAGAAACGTCTATCAGTTTTATGTTTCTGTCCATCAAAAAGAAAGTAGAAGTAGAGTCTATTTAATAGAAAAAAGGCCCATTCACATCAAGAATGATACTATAAAGATAACTATAATGTTAAATATATTAGCATCCACACCAACAGACAATAACGTTCTAGGATCCGATTCATGGGAATCTCAAAAGAAGTTACATTTCTTAAGATAAATTCTAAGAAGAATGTTTTTAAGTACAATTCATGGAATTTTTAAGTATCTCAAGTATTTACTTAAAAGGATAGTTTACTCAAAAATGAAAATTCTGTAATTTTTCACCCTCAAGCTGTTACAAACCTATACGAGTTTCAACCGAACAGCTGACGGTAGCCACTGACTTCCATAAAATGTGAAGAAAATAAAAAGATCTTACTCGCAATGACTGACACATCTGAAACGTATGCACAAAGACGTGTCTCTCAGACAGTACACGATCCCGATATACACGTACACACACAATTACAGTATTTCAAAACATCTCTCTTGGCGAGTATTCACGCAAACATAATCTGTTATGTGTTAAGTGAACATTTGGGTAGCTGTTGGGAAAAAACAAATCCGTGCATTACAGTTGGTCTTATACAGGCCGTCTGTCTCATTAATGTTAATCAAACAATAAAAGAAAAGAGGGAATCACTCAGTGCTCTTGACTGAACTGCTTTATTTGTAATGAATATACTAAAGACTATGCAGTGATCTTTACATTTGATTATTTGTTTTTCTTACTTGAATGATTGTTTAGATGTACAGTAAAATGAATAAAGTTAAGCACTGTTAAATCTAATTTGTTTCTTTCTTATTTGTTCTACTCTTTATTTGCTTTGTTCTTATTTTTTTAATAAAGATAAAATAACAAAATATAATATGATTAACATTATTATTATTATTATTAAGAAAAGAATTGGAGGAAAAGGTGCATTGTGATGGATCGAGAATTGTTTTATAGTCAAACTGTTATCTTTTGAATCATAATCTAATCAAATCGTGAGGCATGTGAAGATTCATACCTCCAGTCGCAACAACGTCTTCTGTGATTAGCATTGTAGAATTACGGAAAAAAAGTTGAATATATATTTGTCCTATAGATTGGTACGTGCCGAATTTGGTGGTATCACCAGAGAGTTTAAGGCATGGTTGCTCTGTGATTTTGTTTTGGAACCTTCAGAAAACTTCAACTAGATTTTTCTCAAAATTGACTTTGCTGACTCTATCAACTTCAAACAGGTGTAGCTCAGTCATTTTTGTCCGATTCCAACAAATCATTCATCATTTTTAATAGAGAATAACAAAAAAATAACAATAACTCATTTTGACAATTTACTCATTGTGACTTGCTTTGCCAGCACGGGTCACATTTTTCTTCTTAAGAAATATTGTATAGTGGTTCTTGCTGATTCAATATAAAACTCCTCAAAGGCCATCCTTTTGGATTGCCTGCAGATTATCATAATAATAATAAGCACACACACACTAATTCTGTTGCAACTGGCTTTACAGTCAATGAATGGACTTTAGATGGTCTGTGGGACTAAATACAATGAGGCAAACTGGTCCTTAAGATAAAAAAGCTTCTTCTCCACAGAATATAATAAATAGTACAAATAACAATAATAATACAAGAAGAAAATAAGAGCTACGTTCACGAGAGGCCTGAGATTACTTGTCATTAGATGTTCGAGGACATTTCAGGTGTCAGATCCCACACAATCCCATTTGACAGAATAAAACCAAATGTATTTTTAGTGTAGCAAACCTTTTTATGATGAATAATATCATGTATGATGAGCCACAACAAACAGCCCTGATTAGCATGTTAATTTCACCAAAAGCAGGTTATGTAAAGCTGTTACCATATGTAAAACCTCCTTTTCACCAAATTTGGCAGAGTATCTTTATCTCCGCTCATGTTTTCCGTGATGATGACTCATACATATTCCTATTACTGCTAAATGTGCCTGTCATTAGGATGCATTTTCTCTGCTTGCTACCTTCCGCTAACTGCATAGCCATGAAATCTTAACATCTGAGAGGAAGTCGGAAGAGTGTGGATTAAGTGCGTGAGTCATCCATAGGAATGTAGTTCCTAGCTGTAGGATGCTGACAGATGCATTCAAACACCACGGGGTCTGATGCTTCTCCTAAATGGAGTGTGTCATGGGCTCTTCGCTGCACTGTTAACCAAGTGTCATCTTGCACAAAAAAGATAGTTGCTTAGTGCACTCACACATTTAGTTTATGGACCACTACAGGCCCAAGGCATTTTTGAAATGAATACTGTTCATAATCCAGTTACTCTGCTACAGTAGCTTTGCCACCTGCTCATGAAATCCCCCCCCCCAAAAAAAGACCCAGAGGGCTTGAGAATTGTCACATTACTTGAAATGAAGTCAAATTATGTTCTTTTTTAAAGGGCTCACATCATACTTTTTTTTTGTCAATTAAGTTTTCTTCCCTGAGGTCCACTTATAATTTTAAATTGAGGTTTTTAATATCAGAAACATTCCTAATTTCAGCCCAGTCTCACCAAAAAAAATAAATAAATAAAAAAATAAAAATTATATGTTTTTGAACATTTTGTGGTAATTTCAAGGTGAAATGTCCAGTAAGTGGCACTAAACAAGTAATTTTTTTCTGAAATAGATGATAGTGATTCTGGCAAAAGTTTACAATGTTGATTGTTCTATGCTTATATCATTGGGAAATAAAATACTCAGTGAGTGAACACTATCAGTTACATTAAACACAACTGAGAGTGTAAAGAAAAGCAAAGGAAAGAAAAAAAAAAGCACTTTTACTAAATTCATTGTTCTATGCCTTTATCATGCCAGTTGGGAAATGAAATATTCAGTAAGAGAACACTATAGGTTACATTAAACAAAATCGATAGCGTAAAGAAAAGCAAAGGTGAGATTTAAAAAAATCTCTTGCTGAAGCAACAACGCCATTTTTGATTGCTTCCACAAAGCTACAGTTGTAGTCAAAGCTTACACACACTTTGCAGTATCTGTAAGTATTTTACCAAAATAAGAGGGATCATAAAAAATGCATGTTATTTAGTACTGACCTCAATAAGATATTTCACATAAAAGACATTTACATATAGACCACAAGAGAAAATAATAGTTGAATTTCTAAAAAATTACCCCATTCAAAAGTTTATATACGCATGATACTGTGCTGTTACCTGGATGATCCACAGCTGCGTGTTTTTTTGTTTTTGTTTTTTAGTTTTTTTTGTGATAGTTGTTCTTGAGTCCTTGTTTGTCCTGAACAGTTAAACTGCTGGCTGTCCTTCAGGTCCCACAATTCTTTGGTTTTCCAGCATCTTTTGCATATTGGAACCCTTCCCAGCAATGACTGGATGATTTTGAGATCCATCTTTTCACACTGAGGACAACTGAGGGACTCATACACAACTATTACAAAAGATTCAAATGGGCACTAATGCTCTAGAAGGAAAAACAATGCTTTAAGAGCCTGGAGGTGAAAACTTTTTGAATTTTAAGATAATGGTAAATTTAACTTATTTTGTCTTCTGGGAAACGTATCGGTAACACTTTAGTATAGGGACCAATTCTCACTATTAACTAGCTTATTAGCATGCGTATTATTAACTTGCCTATTATTAAAATATTGGCTGTTTATTAGTGCTTATAAAGCACATATTCTGCATGACCATATTCTACATCCCTAATCCTACCCAATACCTAAACTCAACAACTGCCTTACTAACTATAAAGCAGCAAATTAGGAGTAATCCTTATGAAACCAACGCGATGTCCAGTTTTCCCGTCTCAACTCATTATCTCTAATGAGATCACGCCCATGAGCCGATCGCGCTTTTCACATTCTAAACATCCATGTGAGAAGCGCACAGGTAAACGCCCACATCGCCTCCATGTAAACAAACATGAAGAGTTCATCCCGGCTACTTTTTGTTTCTGGTAGAAGACGCGCTGAGAGAAATAATCCAGAATTTACCTCAAAAGAAGAAAACAATGCGATGCATCACGCAGCTGGATCCAGTGGAGCATATCACTCTGATGAGTAGCCTAAGATTACTTGCATCTGTTGTTATTGTGTTATTGTGACAGAACTTGTACACATTTTACTAGTTAGACTTTTCCCAAACTATAATTCCTGACTACATATATGAAATCAAGTGAAACATTTTGAAATATGTGTCATTTCATTGTCTCAATGTCTCACAATGCCAGGATGTTTGTTTAATGTTTTATATTGTTAACACTATGATATTAGAGTCTATGAATGTTTGGCACAAAGGTGTGTTACTGTTCAAGTCTCAGTGTTCAGATCAGTGTGTTCAATCATGTGTCCTTGACCTTCACTGTGTATGTTTTTATTATACTGTGTTTTAAATAAAATACAAATAATACAAATAATAATACAAATAATCAAAAAACCCACATTATTTTACTCTCCTCACACTCTTTCTTACTTGCCTCAGTCACATTCATATTGATGGCCCATTATGGGAGGTCGTTTGTCTCTCAGGTGTGAATCACTAAATATTCATGCCCATTGTCACTCCCTCACATATGTGACCCTGGACCACAAAACCAGTCTTATGTTGCACAGGTATATTTGTAGCAATAGCCAAAAATACATTGTATGGGTCAAAATTATTCATTTTTCTTTTATGCCAAAAATCATTAGGATATTAAGTAAAGATCATGTTCCATGAAGATATTTTGTAAATTTCCTACCGTAAACATATCAAAACTTAATTTTTGATTAGTAATATACATTGCTAAGAACTTCATTTAAACATTTCACCCTCACATCTTTCCTCTTTAGTATCCTCCTCGCTTCCCTCACCTACCCATTTCTCAACTCTTGATGTGAATGCGGCAACTGTCACTTTATGCTACTCTAACTTCCTGTCTAGACGATGTTTGTCCTCTCTCCTCCAGGCCAGCACAGGCTGCCCCTTCCAACCCTTGGTTATCTGATGTTCTCCGTGAGTATCGGTCCAAACTCAGGGCAGCAGAGACGAAATGGCGCAAATCAAAAGCCCCTTCAGACCTGAGTATGTATCAGTCTTTGCTGTCATCCTTCTCTGCTGAAGTCCACACTGCCAAATCTTCATACTTCCACAAGAAGTTCAACAGCGTTCCAGACACACGTAATCTCTTCAAAACATTCAATTCTCTCCTCTGTCCCCCTCCACCACCTCCCACCACTTCTATAACAGCTGATGAGTTCGCCACATTCTTCACGGACAAAACTAGAACAATCAGCAGTCAATTCTCTGCCCCACACACACAAGACCTCCAACCTTCCACATCCACTGCTAAAACTCCCATCTTCTCCTTCTGTCCCCTCACTGAGGCAGAAATATCAAAACTTCTTCTCTCCAGCCATCCTACAACATGTCCTCTAGACCCAATCCCCTCACACCTTCTCCAAGAAATCTCTCCCACACTTTTACCAGCACTCACACACATCATCAACGCATCTCTCCTCACAGGCATGTTCCCCACTGCATTCAAGCAGGCCCGGGTAAATCCACTGCTCAAAAAACCTACATTAAACACTTCACTTTTAGATAGCTACAGACCTGTTTCTCTCCTCTCACTGGTATGTCGTTCAGGGTGGCCTGGGGAGGGGAGGCATCCAAAGCACATCGACTGGTCACTGGGTTTACTCAGGGATCAGTTCTTGGACCCCTCCTCTTCTCCATTTACACTACATCACTGGGTCCCATCATACAAGCACATGGCTTCTCCTACCATTGCTATGCTGATGACACACAACTCTACATCTCATTTCAACCAGATGATCCAACAATAGCTGCACGGATCTCAGGCTGCCTGGAGAGCATCTCGGCATGGATGAAAGAACATCACCTCCAGCTCAACCTGGCAAAGACCGAGCTTCTTGTTTTCCCTGCCACTCCAACTCTGCAGCATGATTTCACAATCCAGCTAGGTTCTTCTACAATTACCCCATCAAGTTCGGTCAGAAATCTTGGTGTAATCTTTGATGATCGGCTGAACTTCAAAGACCATATTGCAAAGACAGCTCGATCTTGCAGGTTCACATTGCACAACATCAGAAAGATCAGGCCCTTCCTAACGGAGTATGCTGCACAACTTCTTGTCCAGGCCCTTGTCATTTCTATGCTGGACTACTGCAATGCCCTTCTGGCTGGACTTCTATCATGCACAATCAAACCTCTACAAATGATTCAGAATGCAGCAGCATGACTGGTCTTCAACGAGCCCAAAAGAGCCCATGTTATACCTCTCTTTATCTCCTTGCACTGGCTACCGGTTGAGGCTCGCATCAAGTTCAAGTCATTGATGCTTGCATATCGAACAACCACAGGCTCTGCACCCGTGTACTTCCATTCACTATTACGAATCTACATTCCCCCAGAAGCCTGAGATCTGGGTTAGTGAACGGACGCCCTCGTGGTACCATCACAGAGAGGCACAAAATCACTTTCCAGATCATTCTCGTTCACTGTTCCTGGCTGGTGGAACAATCTTCCCACCCCAATCCGGAATGCTGATTCTAGGGCTGCACAATTAATCGAATTTCTAATCGCGATTACGATTATGGATGCCACGATTACATAATCGTTCAAAGCCGCGATTACAAAAATAAATAAACAATTTAAAATGCCCACTTGCATTATTCTGTGTTTAAGAGGTGTTTGCAGCGCGGGGGTTTAACAAACTCAAACACACTGGATAAAAGACATTTTGTCTAACTGATAGTTGTCGTCACTCTGTTGTGCATGATGGATATGTTAAATGCCAAACGTGTCAAAAGCGGAACAAAATAGCGGTACTCGTTTGTACTGCGTGCCTCACTGACCTTTTATCCACTCGCCTCAAAAGAAAACAGCGCAGCGCGAGCTTAGAGCGTATATGTTTATTACAGTGACCAGTCGCGATCACGCACTAAACAACGCTGTGAAATCCAGTAAGAAGCGCTCGAGTTCAGCGCAGAGTTCTCCAGTACAAATCACGTCTCTTTAATTTAAACTAGTTTAAAGCCAAATAAATCGGAGCTGTTATTCTCATCAACACTGATGCAGAAACAGTGCAACAACGATCCAGTTAGATGTTTCAATCCACAATTCACCCACATTTACCATAGTTTTACTGTAGTAACAGTAACGGTAACAGTAACAATGGTACGATGGAAGAAAAGTAGGATATTCATGTTGAGTATTATTATATTATTAATATACTAAATATTTTAAAGGAGTAATGGAATATAATTACATTATTTTGTCAATTATTCTATCAGTTGATGTGGATTTGTTATTGACTGAATGTCTTTAGGCTACTGTTTTTCAATGCAAACACCATAGAAACCATATAGTTAGGCTACTTTTTTACCATGATAATGAGGTGCTGTACTTTTGGTTATGTATAAAAGATGAGCCTGTTACAGTTTTCACAATGGTACTGTCAAATGTACATCTGCATCCCAACTCAAGCTCCTGCTAGACTCTGAACTCAAGCTCCTGTTCTAATGTGCGTTTCTAAGAGACAAAACTTGTAATATTACATGTTCAGTGCTACCAAATCAGGTGCTGGTGCCACTGCTCTCGAATGTTAGTCTGGAGCCCTGATAATATAAATTGTACTGTAAAATGTTACTGTAATTTGAAATTTCATCTGTTTAATTGTAAATGAAATATATAGCTTTAATAGACCGTTTTTTTTTTTTTTTTTCCCCTTTTAGTTTTAGTATAACATTATTATACTATGCATAATTTTACCTTTTTTTGTTTTGAGAAGAAACCAAACCAATGTATAGTTGGCATTTGAGGCTCAATGCTATAGAAAAGCAATAAAAGTTCTGGAAGAGTGTTTTCAGCCTTTTTTTAAATATATATTTTATATAAAAATATGGCATAAATCTGTTCAAAATAATCGTTATTAATAATCGCAATTACAATATCAAGGGAATAATCGACAATTATGATTTTTGTCATAATCGTGCAGCCCTAGCTGATTCTCTAACAACTTTCAAGCGACAGCTTGATGAATCGCTTGAAAGGATGAATCGCTTTATGTATTCCCAATTGTAAGTCGCTTTGGATAAAAGCGTCTGCAAAATGACTAAATGTAAATGTAAACAACTTTAAAGGTGATTTTCTCAGTATTTAGATTTTTTTGCATCCTCAGATTCCAGATTTTCAAATAGTTGTATCTCGGCCAAATATTGTCCAATCCTAACAAATCATACATCAGTGGAAAGCTTATTTATTCAGCTTTCAGATGATGTATAGATATAAATTTTGAAAAATTGACCCTTAAGACTGGTTTTGTGATCCAGGGTCACATATGGGCATTGTATTAAAATACATGTTTTACAAATGTTAAATCAATATATTGTTTTCTGTGAGCGAGTAAACAGGGTGATTTTCACATAATTTTGAAGCAAAAACTCTAGTCTACCACATCCAATTCTCAAAAGTCTTGTAAACAAATATTCTGTATGTGTTTTATTTCAGTGACTTTTAGTTTTTCACTAACCACGCATAAACGTTGTTTTCTCAAAACCACAAACATGTACATTCATGCTGCTACCATATTATTGTAGCCCAGTTTGTGCTGAATACAGACTTTAGCTTTTAACTTTTATTATTAATATGTTTTTAAGATTTTTAAAAAATTAAAAAACAAAAACAAAACACAAATGTCAGGGCATGTCAAAACTGCTCCAGGGCTCCAAAACACCCTCAGACCCCAGAGGGTTAAGGGTCAAAAGATAGACAGATTGATTGATTGATTAATTGACTGAATTATTGATAAATTGATTGACTGATTGATTGAATGAATGAATGAATGAATGAATGAATGAATGAATGAATGAACTTTAGCGCCAAGTTCAAATGATCAGATTTTTTTTGGTTAGGGTAAGAAAAATTATGAACTGTACAAAACCATATAACTTCAGAATGAATTGACGTATCTATGCTGAAAACTACCTCATATGGCCACTAGAGTTCATTACTGCCTACATGTATATCTAAAATGGAAAAAATTGATAAAGCCTTTGCAAGTCATACAACTTTCTTCTGAAAAGCAAAGAGCAAAGTTCATGGCATCATCTCAAGTTTTATTGGTCCTGATGTGATTGAAACTACTGCTCTTTATTTTTGCACGAAGTCCTTGCACCCTTAATGTTTCTGAAGGAGTGAAGAGACAGATGAGAAGAAGAGTGTAATGTCACTTGTATAAAGTGACCGAGGTGAATTTCTGCACAGTAACAAGACAGCACATACCTCAGCATCTGGGAGTCAAAGGACAAGGCTGAGCAATGAAATCGTCACAGACCTTTGTCTTTGGACGCCTCTCACCGCATCAGAACAAATAAAGCCAGGCAACCCACGCAGAGCCGTGTCGTCTCTAAACAATCTCCGCTTCAGACTGAATGAACGCTGAAAGAAATGCTGTCTCTTTTCAAAAGACGCTGATTTCATAGATTCATTACATGATTGGCTTTCTGTGTGGGGGCTGTTTTTCTGCACTTGATTGAAAAACCATTCACCTGCCACAATGGACAACATCTCTTCATTATTTCTCAGTGCCGCACCGGCAACCTTGGGAATTGTATGTTGAGTATGTTGAACAGCCTTCGAAGCAACAGACTTTGAAGCAACAGACTTCTGATAAATACTGGATCCGACATTAAAGTAAGAAAGTGGTGTGATATTAAGTTACACTCAATTGCACTTGAAGCCTAATTTAATAAGTGCACAAAGTTTGTCCCCCACTTCCCTAAGTTCTCAACACTACACACACTCTTTTTTTTTGAATCTGCGGCCACTATACAATAAAGAGAAAAGACAATGTTTCATGCAAGCTTTACAGAGATGTGAGTTCCTTCATGAAAATAATACACACATGCCTGTTTTGACATACGTGCCGCACAGACATCCTTAGCACACGTATGTCAAAAAAAGGCATGTGCGTATTATTTTCATTTCACAACTTTTGACTGTTTACTCATTAACAAAAAGCCACTAAAGGATTTACTGATTTGGTCAACTAGTGTTTATTTTGCTATGGTAGAACAAAAGGGGTCTGTACAATGACGTGTGTGTGTGTGTGTGTGT
>JAFVLL020035963.1:28407-64627 GCA_021397915.2 Tor tambroides | reverse complement strand
AAGCGGACTCCCCTTGTTTTGTGTGAACCCTTGGTGTTTCTAACTGACTCGATCCTAATGATCTGAGTGGTCTGTTAGGTTTATATTCAGTGAGCCTGGAACATGACATGAGGATATAAAACACCAGAGACTGACGTAGAATCCAAACAGACAACATTACAACATTTTAGAGGACATGTTCACCTTTTTTTCACCTAGCTTTGTGTCAGTAGTATATAAATGAACAGTTTTCTGCATGCATATCTCTCCATTTAACACGTCATTCACTGGACTTCTGACAGCTTCAAGGCTTTTGGTGAAATTACAGACAATTACAAAAAACTTATTTTCACATTGTTGTATTGGCACTGACAGACAAGGCCCTGTTTCTGTATTATTATCTGTGCTATTTATAGACCAGAATCATGATGTTTTTTCCAGCTCTATCTTTACTCAAATAACGCTTTGCATATTTCTCTTTAAGTATCACCCTTCAAGCATTGCTCAGTTATATGTGGTTGCTGATGCTGTGTGAAAATATGAAGCCAACTCATCAAGAGCACAGTCTGAGGTGTGGGCTGATCTTAACACAACTCACAATTACAGACGAACACAATCTGGCTAAACTAGTGTAACACACAAACAGCTGTACTTTCAACATTTTTATTCAAGACAAAAGTGAGGAAAAAGTGGCACAGGTGTCTTTTAAATACAGGCACACGACGCCTGATTACTGACAAATGTGTTGTTCTCCCAAAAGGCTTCATCTCAGATGCTTAAAAATGCATTAAAGTGATGCACGAAGCTGGAGAAGACTATGAAAGCATTGCTAAAGCCCATGTGTTCGTGAATCCACAGAACATTCTGGACTGTTGCTGCTGAACACAACGGGTTATAGAAACCAACAAGAACAGCAAACGATCCTCAGAAAACTCTGGAGACTGCAGAAGGCTTTGCTCATGTGTCTGTGATGATCACTAGGACACCTGACAAGAACGGTGCATCGTGAAAAGACAACATGAAGGATTTTGTGTTTGCCCAAATGTGTATCAGGAGGTTTTACGGGAGAATGTCAGGCCAGCAGTTCATGATGCATCAAGACAATGACTCAAATCACCAAAACTGCCTGATACAGATGCGGTGACGCAGCCTAAAGAGAGTTGTACCCTCGCTGAAATACTGATGAACTAACACAGATTTGCAGGGATGGTCCAAAGTGAGTCAAAGTCTTATAAACGGCAGCAGAAAGTGTTTAGTGGAGGTTTTGCTGCTGAAGGAGATCCAAGGGTTCACTTACTTTCACCACGCTGCGCTGTGAATGATTTCTCACTGTATGCAGTGAAAGTACATACAGTACAAATGTTATTAGTGTAGTCAGACTGTGTTTGTCTATTACTGTGAGTTCAGTTTAGATCAGAGCTCCTTCAGTGTCTAATCAATGCAGAAATCCAGGTATTTTCAAGGGTTCACAAACTTATTCCTGCCACCTTATACATTGCATTATAATACCAACAACGAAACCACAAAGCTGACATGAAGGAAGAGGTATAAATACAATATAAAGTTATTCTAATTACTATCAATATTTCTATATTAAGTTTAAGTTATTATTATAGTTATATGAAGCTCTGACTGTTTGTTAGTCATAGTTGATTTTATTATTTTATTTTATTATTTCAAACACACAAAAGCCTATAGAAACATGCATAAAACAAGTCCATGAAGAAAATGTGCAAATAATACATCAACCATGAACCCCGCCTGCTGTGCGCGCGCGCGTGACGCAAACCGGAAGTCTCGTGGTCGCACGTATGTGACGTAACGCGGAACACAGTCAGTGACGTTTGTTGGTTTGTGGGTTTACACAGAGCGGTGTTATTTTTAACTGGAGTATTTATTTATGATTTCAGCCATGTTTGCCAGGCAATGAAAGTGCCGTTTATGCCACTGCGCTTGAAAGACAATAAAGAGCGGCGCTTCATCAGGATCTCAGGTAATGATCGACTGATTAATAATCACCCAGAGTCTGATCTATTCTCCAGATGAAGCTGTTTTCTGATCGTGTTGATGTCCTCAGGCGGCAGCTGTCAGTGTAGCTCGCTTATTAACTTCAGCAGAGCGAAATAAAGCACATATAACACCTGTAATCTACTCATGAACACTATCAGATCGACTAACAGCTCATGATTACTGTCACAGTCTGTAATGCTGCTAATATTACTCTAGTACACGCTAATACAGAGTCAACCGTGAGAACTAGCATCACGTTTGATAGTTATTTATTAGAAAAATAAACGTTTGTCCAGTAAATCTTAGTCATGTTGTCCAACCAATGTGCAGAAAACCTAACAATACCGGAGATGATCTGACAGTCGTGAGTGATCTGGACACAGGTGGACAGCTTGGGTTTGAGGTTTTAGAGTCATGATGCTGAATCGAGTGGCAGATATTTGCAGCACTACAGGACGATCACCTCAAACTGACAGCATCAGAAACTCAGAGAGGGAAGTTACTGCAATTTCCCTTTGACTTCTCCATGCTGTCTGTGTGAAACACACAGGATGAAATACTGCTGTACTCTCTGACCACATTGTCATGTAATTCTTTTGTTTTTGTAACATTTTATCTTGCGAGTAAAAGCCTCAGGAAATGGAGAACCGTAAGCAGGCACAGTTAGTGTATGTAACACATCCACCGGCTAATACTCCACACAGTCAGTGTGACCCAATACATTACTTTACTTTTCCTTCACGCCCCACAGAAGTTTGCGTATCTTACCCAGACGATTCTTTTAAAATGTTACTAACAATGTATTTCTGCTTCATCATTTCACCAAAATCCACACTAGATTGCAGTCAGAAGTTATTACAAACACTCAGTAGTGATTAATAGTATAGTTTAAGTAAAAGTGTTGTATTAATCTCATTAATTGTCATGTGTAGCTTGATGCTAATTGTAGCTATAATTTCTCTGTTACCCATATACAATTATATTCCATGATGTATTTTATCAAAAGAAATCATATAAGTTCATAAGAGAATTTTTCATTCTCTAAAAATATTTTATGCAGTTTATATCACAATCAGAGGGATGAGGGCAAGCCGTGTAATACCAGAGTAAAGTAAAACCATGATTTGCACATCAGTGTTCATCTTTTCTCCTCACTAAATCAATGTAATGCAATATTTCCATCCGCTGAATGTAAGCTTTTCATATTCCATATGCCTGATGCTCTGGAAATTCATGTGTCTCTGCAAGGCATGGAAATTATGAGAATAAATCTAGAAATTATTGGATTGTTGGACTTTAAGTCAGCAGGGCTTGAGACATCAAAAGTAACTAAGTAACAAGCTGTTTTATGGATAGTAACTGTAATATTATTACTGAAATCTTATTAGTAATTAGTTACAATACTAGTTAGATTCAAAAAAGTAATATTATTACTGTAACTAGGTACTGCCTTCTTTGTTTTGGGTCCTTTGATCTCGGCTCTTTCTACCATTGCAAATCACAATTCCTCGATATACAGAGGTACAGTGTATTATAAAATATAATTTATGATGAACATTGGTGCGTGTGTGCGTGTTTGTGCATGTTTTTGTGTGTGTGTGTTTGTGCATGTTTGTGCGCGCGTGTGTGTGTGTGTGTGTGTGTGTGTGTGAAGCAGTGTGTGGTCAGCTGTGTCTGCGGCGATGGCTATCCTGTTTGCGGTGGTGGCTCGAGGATCCACGGTCCTGGCTAAACACGCCTGCTTCTCTGGAAACTTCCTGGAGGTGACAGAACAGATCCTGGCCAAAATCCCCTCGGAGAACAACAAGCTGACGTATTCCCACGGCAGGTACGGCCGAGATCGAGCGTCTGGGCTGTGAGTGTTCACTGAGATCAGCTCTGATGCATCTGTGCTGTTGTTTTCCAGCTACCTCTTCCACTACATCTGCCACGAGAGGATCGTGTATCTGTGCATCACCGATGACGTGAGTATCTGGTCTGCTTCTGAGCTCAGTTTCAGCTAATCTGTAATATGACTCGGGAACGACGAGCCGTCTCAGCGAGGGATTCGCTCACATCCTATTGAAATGAGTAGTTCACCTCTCGAGTCTTCGGGTCTGAGTTATGTGTTCTTTTGTCACGTGACAGCAGTATTGGATACAGATAATAATTCCCAGCATTCCTTACAAACACGTTTACAGTTATGTGATGCTTTTCTGGTCTCAAATTGTAGCTTATTGTTTATACATTTGTGAATATCTGTCATGATGGGTAACATGATGTGGTAAAAAGAGGCTTTAAACTTGATCAGTATGATGAGGAAAAATCACTCTGATAAAGCAAAGATGCCTACATATAATAACAGCATACACTTATTACAAATATGTATTGTTTGTATTTATTGTAAGACAGGCCACTGAGCCGGGAAGCAGGCATGTGACAAAAGACCGAACGACTCGAGAGATGAGCTGATCATTTCTGTTTCCGGTACAGACTGCATAGCTTAGTTTATGGGGCTGTGACGTAATAAAAGGATATATGTGTTCCTGGAGCACAAAAGCAGTCTTCAGTAGCACAGGTATATTTGTAGCAATAGCCAACAATACATTGTATGAGTCAAAATTATCCATTTTTCTTTTATGCCAAAAATCATTAGGATATTAAGATCATGTTCCATGAAGATATTTTGTAAATTTCCTACCATGAATGTATTATAACTTCATTTTTGATCAGTAATATGCATTGCTAAGAACTCCATTTGAACAACTTTAAAGGAGATTTTCTCAATATTTAGATTTTTTTGCACCCTCAGATTCCAGATTTTCAAATAGTTGTATCTCAGACAAATATTGTCCTATCTTAACAAACCATACATCAATGGAAAGCTTATTTATTCAGCTTTCAGATGATGTAGAAATCTCAATTTCAAGAAATTGACCCTTATGACTGGTTTTGTGCTCCAGGGTCACAAATGATATAGATCGGGAGCTGAGAGAAACTAGACTGAATAATCTGAAACTATGAATTAATAATTTCGGTTTCTCATAATCTGGCCTTGGTTGCATTATAGTTTTATTGCATTAACAGTCTTATTCGAAACATCACGTAAGTAGTTGTGTTGTGGAATTTGACTATTAACATGCATTTTAATTATATTCTGCTGAAATGAACGAAAAGTCTTGAAAAAGTTTCAAAGATTCAGCGTGAGTGAAATGATGTTGTCTCTGAGCTGTGCGTGTCTCTTGCAGGAGTTTGAGCGCTCGCGTGCGTTCGGGTTCCTGAACGAGGTGAAGAAGCGCTTCCAGACCACATACGGCTCGCGAGCTCAGACCGCGCTGCCCTACGCCATGAACAGCGAGTTCTCCAGCACGCTGGCTGCACAGATGGTACTGCTTCACCTAGAAACACCAGCGCCTCTTTCTTCTGCGCTGTCTGTCTGTGTGGTTAGACACACCGGTAACTGAATACTGTATTGTTGTATGTTTGATCTGCTCTCTTGATTGACAAGACAAATGTCTCCTAATGGAGATAATAAAAGAGAAACTTAAACTTAACTTAAACTTAGACAAGGGTTTGCACTAGGGCTGGGCAATTTGGCAAAAAATTTAAATCTCGATTTTTATTCAGAATGTTTTTTTTACGATGTTTAACTAGTCAGCTTGAAAATGTGACTACATGATATTCAAGTAACTTTTTCTTTATTATCCCTCTAGTTAAAGACAATTATACTCCAAGTGCAGCACACATGAAGCTGTCAACATGATGCAAATGTTAAACAAATCACTTGTTAAATATCTTTGCAGAAAAGATGCATGAACTACAACTACATCTTGTGCAATCTTGTCTTATACATATTATATGTTCAGAAATAATACAAGGAAAATGCTTTAAAAAAATTCTCAAAAGTCAAGGTAATTTAAATTCAAAATGACTGAAGTTATAACACCAGGAGACTATTAACAACTATAAACTAACAGCAGCTTCGAGTCTGTCATCACGATGCAAACATGAAATCTCAGACATACAGTAGTAGTTCTTCACAGGTTTTTTATTCGCTTGTGCTGCTTTTCCATTGTTTTTTTTCTGTGTAAACATGGACGCATTTGACTGTTGCGCTCATGTCTCTTGCAGCGTCTCATGCATGAAACAGCTTTATAAAAACACTGCGCTCAAGTTAAAAGAAGCTCTTTCCCATCTTCTAGCATGTTTTTCTTATTCCCCTGCCCGAGTCACATCTCTATCATCACAAAAGCTCATTCTGTGTGATATGAGCGGTTAATCACGTGCACCGACATGCGGTCAGATCATTATTCTTTTCTCTTTATTGTTATCACTGGCATATTCTCAAAGTATCTAATTCTAACATTTGGTAATATTTCTATTCAAAATCACGATTCCTCGATTTCTAAAAAATTAAATTGTGGCGAAATATTAAATTTGAACTAATCGATAAAATTGGAAAAATCGCCCAGCCCTAGTTTGCACACACAGCAGCTCCAGAACCGCTAGGGCTTGGTTTTGACACAGAATGCACAATTCAGTTCGATTCGATTCAATATCGATTATTTTGGATATATATCAGGTACAGTACATGCCAGATTTTCTCAAGGAAAAAAAATCTCTCAACTGATGCTGTAAAATATACATGAGTCAGTTGGTACTACATTACTACAGTCTTGAGCTGAGCATTACGGCGATCTGTCACAGCGCCAAAACAGCATTTATTGTTTGGATACTGTGATACAATGGACAGAAATCTGAGACTTTGTTCTCTGAGACTCAAAGCTTATTGTGATTTATTGGATGGGAGGTGCGCTACAATGTTCTGTTTTGACTGAAAACAGGCTAGTCTAATTGATTCTTAGAATTGATTTTAAGAAGATTTGGATTTAAGAATTGATATCTTTTCGTAAAAATGAGAATTGATTAAAATCGAGAAATCAGTATTTTTTTTTTTACTCCGCTCTAAGAACCGCCCTCTAAAGTCTCAGGATTTCACAGAAACACACTACATACAACACAGTTCATATATAGAGCTGGTGGATGCAGAATACATCTGTCCAAACCTCTTTGACCATCACTGTTATGACTGACAGATCCAGACATGCAGGTGAATCTACAGAGAAACAGAGGCGTACAGGTGCACTAGCTGAGCAAAGGAGAACCGTTACACCCCTAATGTACTTTCTTAATGTAAAGAATGAATTTGCAGTGTTTGCAAAAAAGCTTTTGTCGCCTGCTGCTTGTGATTTTTCTCTATCACCTGGATGCTATCAAAAAATCAAATGTGTAAATTTGAGCCAAAATATTCTGGGTTGTCAATTTTCTGCATTCTATTGTAATGGTTAATGGTTAATTTTAATCACCAAAAAGCAAGTAAAATCAGTTGAATTCATACAATTTTATCAGCTCTAATAATTTTTAACTTTAACAGTAATAAGGCTCTATGAAATGTTTTATTTTTCTACATTCTATATTTAAAAAATGCAGTAATCAAATTATAAAACTTTAAAAAGACGTTTAAGTTTGTGAGTTTGTTTGATGATGCAAAACATAACCGATCACAGCAATGTGATAACACTGCTCATTACTACAATACTGATCATTTGCACCTTTATTCTGTCACAGCACAGCAGACTTTGTACAGATAAAGAAAAACCCCATGAGTTCTCGATGGTGAACTGAAAGCGTGTAGATGTGGGTCATGGGGTGTCAGGATTAAGAGGCCTGTGATGGTTGTTGAGCTTTAGCTTAGACTTTATTGAATGCTTTCACATGACTGTGTTAATCTGTGACTCTCCACTTAGAGAAATGTGCAGCCTGTGAAGTCTTCGTTTAGCAGACACTTCTTAACTTCCCACAGTGATTCACAGTAAACGTACGACATTAATAGTCTCCTAGGAGCAGCTTCAGTGGTAATAATGCTCTGCTGATGTAGATCCAAAATAAACAGAGTGACGCTTCATCACTGCCAAAATGTAAAAAAAAATCAGCTTTTGCTGCAACATGTTGTAGGCATCCATTGACCAATGAGTTAAACGTTGTATTTTGATGATATTATCAGAAGGCCAGGATGTCATTATATACATGTGCTTTGCTGTTATTGCTAGAAACATCACTCAGATCCCAAAGGCTCAGACAGACTGACAGAAACACAGATGCACGTAGATGACCTGAAAGGCATTATGGTCCGGAACATCGGTGAGGCTCTTTATTCAGTTTTCTAGATGTCAGCGGTGACTTTGAGTGAACATGTGCTGTGTTGTTGCTGTAGATCTCGTCGCTCAGAGAGGAGAGAGACTCGAGCTGCTCATCGATAAAACAGAGAACCTGATGGATTCTGTGAGTTCTGTTTGAACATCAGTTTAAGTCACTTTATGGTGTTATGTATGCTGATTATTCCTCTTGTATGTGCAGTCTGTCACCTTTAAAACAACGAGTCGTAACCTGGCCCACGCCATGTGTATGAAGAACCTGAAGCTAACCATCATTGTGGTAGTAATCGTGCTGGTAAGTTCTGGAGCTCACAGCAGAGAAAACATCACACTGCAGTAACAGACAAACCCCAGAGAAACAGCAGTAACAGCTGCATCTCAATGTGTGTCTTTATCCTCTGATATTGTGTAGAAGAGTGAGTCACCTTATTTCAACCAAACAGCAGTTGTTGCAAAATATATCTAAAATGATTCAAGTCAAGTCACTTTTATTTATATGGAACTTTATTCTCAACATATTGTTTCAAAGCAGCTTCACAGTGATGAACAGGAAAATAATGATTCAGTAATACAAACAGAATTCAGTTCTGCTGTAAAGCAGCTCAAAAAAGATTAATAAATGCTGTAAAACAATAAAAATCAAGTTCAAAATAATCAAGTCATGTTCTCCACACTGTATTTCACTAAATAAAACCCAAGGAAGAGGGATATGAAATAATACTTACATCAACATTCTTCACTCCATCTTCTGCTGTTGTCCGATCCTATTCGTTTTGTCTCACTGTGTGTACTGCAATGAGCATGAACAAATAAGGATGTAACGATATCAGAATCTCACGATACAATATTATTGCAATATGAAGTCCACAATATGATATTTATCGTGATATTTAAAAAGAAATAAAAAGACAAATGAAAAATTGGGGAAAAAATTAAAAGTTAAATTATTCTATCTAATGCACTTTGAGAGTTCAAAATAAGAGCTCCAACCCATGTTCTTAACTAATAAACAAAAAAAGTCAGTGATTTGACTTGTACCTGAACATTAAAGGGGACTCAACACTTTTTATTTGTGATATACTGTCTCAGTCCAAATTACATTCACACTGGTGTTTTAGGAAGACAAACTAATTAGAATAAAATAATAATAACAACACAAATGACAGTAATAGCCATATATTGTAAAACAGTTGCACTGTAAAATAAATGAAAATGAATATTTCATAGCTATATTTTTGCTTTACACTACAGTAGGGAAATTACAATACTTCTTTCCTAATTTCTACACTTAAAGAGGCATTTTGAGTTTGGACTGCATTTAAACCGCTAGCTGTCAGTAATTCATGCTGCACTTAAGCTTTTATTTTGACGGAAACTGCAGTAGAGCTTTTATTTTGAAGGAAAGCTCCAGCTTCAGTGAAAACAGGCTTAAAAAACGTGTCTCACTACAAATCTAGTGAAATGCTGTAATCATCTGCTGTGAAAATAAAGCCAACCTAGTGGCCGTTGTTCCCAAATGCGCGCTAAACTCACAGCATGTGTAGTAAACGAGTTGACTGCATTCATTCAGTGTGAACGGAGCCGTTCTGAGACACGGAAAAAAACAGTGAAACACACAGCGAAAACAGACTTGATGAAGGGATGAAGCCATATTGTGCTTTCGGTTTGAGTTCGTTTGACAGATACTGTGCCAAAGCATAATGGCCCAAAACAAATGTATTTTAAAAACTACACTTTTTGCCCGGAAGACCTGTTGTTTCATATCTTCATGTGACCACGATAATATCGAGACAGTATCGATGTCGTGATATTGATAATATGGTTACATCCTCATGAACAAATGAAAGAAACCAGAGGACTTTCTGAGCAGGCCAGACACAGGTCTATAACCAACAATAGGCAATCTCAAGGCTACAAACCTCATCTCTAGAGACCTTGACCTTCCTGTTTCCACTGTATGTAATGTTGTCAAGAAGTTTAAGTGACCCCCAGGACAGCAGAGAAAGCACCCAACAGATCTCTTGAAGCAGATCTCTGGACTGTTCTGAGGTGGTCAGGAATATAGGAGAACTGATGCTGTTTACACAAGAGGGGCCTCCACAGAGAAGAATCACCCTGTTATCCCGCTTTTACTATGGTCACTTGTAACTATGACATTGGAACTATGAATGGTTTTCGTTCTAGGAACTCTGTTTGGAGGAACTAAATTAGCTCCTACTTCAGAGTAGAGTCTAAAACAGTTCTATAGGAGCTACCAGTGATGCAGTGTACGGTGACTAGCCAAACACACATGAAACACCGGCTACACTGCATTTTTAAAAAGCCATGTGAAAATATTTACTCCACAAACATGGAAAACAGCGATAACGGCATTTACCTTTTGTCTGCAGCCTTGTGTTCTTTTCTTAGCCTCGATGATATGGAACACTGCAAGTTGTCATAGGAGATTTAGATTGTTTTTGTGCTCTTTTATTTGCGTAAATTGTTATCTCCGTTATCACGAAACCCACGACACACAACAAAAACAGCTCTGATCACGGCGTGCTCCATTCACCGGTTGTTGGCGTTTGTAAATGCTGTGATAAAGACATCGCTGTCGGTGTGAATGCAACCAGGAAAACTGGTTCTCTAGGAATGACCCTGCTGGCTAGCTCCTAGAACAGGGGTCACCAAGTTCGGTCCTGGAGGGCCGGTGTCCTGCAGAGTTTACCTCCAACCCTAATCAAAGACACCTGAAGCGGGTAATCAAGGTCTTGCTAGGTATACTTCAAACTTCCAGGCAGGTGTGTTGAGGCAAGTTGGAGCTAAACTCTGCAGGACACCGGCCCTCCAGGATCAAGTTTGGTGACCCCTGTCCTAGAACTACATGGTGCGAAAGCCCCTAAACGTATTAATAGTGGAAAGCAGATAGGTACTAGTTCAGTTTTTTAAGGAGGTGTTAAAGATGCACATAAAGACGGCAGTCACTGAGTTCTGTGTTTCTGTCTGGACCAGCAATCTTGCGAATGTTGACTTGGTTAAGTGTGTTTTTCACGTCTGCTACAGAGACAGTGAGACTGGTGTCTGCAGGAGTTTGCATTGGAGGATCATTATTTGTATTAAAGATTCCCTTCCCCTTTATTCCCGTTTCGTTCCGTGTCTCCAGACTGAAGCACTGGTTCATGTATCTTGTTGCAGATTTCTGGAGCAATCAATGGTTTCAGGTTATCAAATGTAAACTGTTTTTGCTCTTATGTAGTACTGAATGAATTCTGTGACCACTGTGGCATATCATTAGCTATGTTCCCATCCAAAGTTAGGTATTAAACTTTTATGTGCAAAATTGGAATATTGCATAAAACATTTGCGAATAAAGCACCGTTTACATCCAGTGAGTTGAAGAGAACAAAATCTTCAGTTCCTGATTAACTTTCGCTAAATATCACAGAGAGAAATTAAATTTGCTGCAGTAGGAGAAGGCACTCAGACTGTATATAATAATTTTTGTCTACTATAAATTACGAGCTTCAGAGAGCGCAGACGAAACACGGTCATGTTATCTTATTTTTGGAGTCTGCTGTTTGGGAACGCAGTGCACTTTGCCGAGACTTTGCTTGAGCATTTTAGAATGACAAAACTAGCATTTCAGATGCTGTGAAATGAGATCCGTCCATTGATTAGTCCAGTTTTATGCTGCCCCATCACGAAGTCACATGTCTTTTTTGATGCGGATTAAGGAATTTATTCGTTAAATGCATTTCCTCCATAGTTTATGCGCATGTTTTCTTACCGGATAAGAAATTGATCCATTTTTGTCTTTTAGAGCTGCTTTACAGCAGAATCTGAACTCTGTTATTGAGTTTCCATCATTGATTCTGTTATTTCTCTGTTTTGTACAAAGTATATATAAAATAAGTGACTTGACTTGATTTATGATGTTATTTTTGATCCACATGCTCACTTTACAGCACTTTTTTCCCTAAATTGTAGAGTTATCAAAATGTTTTGGAGATGGTGATATTGCAGTTTGGTTTTTATGATGCGTGTCATGTAAAAATGTCATTATGGGTTTTCCTTGTTCCCTCCTGATTTGCATTGAAGTATTGCAATGAATGCTGTTAAATGTCCACTGGCTCTTAGTGGATATGCATGTCAGGAGGCCAGATGAACTTTAGCCAGTCATTGCTGTTAAATAACACGTTCTTTGTCTTGTGGTCTCAGGTGGTGCTGTATTTTATCGTGACGGCCGCGTGTGGAGGACTCAGCTGGCCGAACTGTCGGAAGCAGTAGAAACCCCTGATTGTCCCTCAGTATGTGAGAGCACTCGTTCTGACTAGAGACAGACACAGCACAGCACTGAACTCCTGCTGTGTTTACTGTGCTGTTCCACACAATACTTCAGCACCATCGCCTTTCCATGTTGATCGTTATCGTATATTTTTGATTCTTTGGGTTCTTTTCACAATGTTGTAATGCAGTTCAACTACATGAAGCATTTAAAGGAGTAGTTCACCAAGAAATTAAAATTGTCATCGTTTTTTTCTGTAAAACACCAGATGTTAATTCATACTGCTCGGTTCCATTCCATAAAAATAAAAGGGGATTTATTCTGTTTAGTTTTAGAATGTGCCATAAAAGTATCATAAATGTTGTCCGTATGACTTGTGCACTGTATTCAGTTTTCTGAAGTTGTGTAATAGCTTTATGTGAGGAACAAAATTGAAGTCATTATTGATGGAAAATCTTCCCCTTCGTTATTGTAGAGCTTAATTCTCATTTGCTGTTGCAGACGCTGCACATGCCAGTCTGTCACATTACGTGTGGGACACCTCCAAATGCACAGTTTTTAATACATATTTATTATTATTATTAAAGTACAAATAGATAGTTATTGGAGATATTTAAGAACATAAATAGTGAATTTCAGCTGGGTTTGTTTCTTCCACAAAGCTACTGTACGACTTGGCGTGTGTGTTATGGACTACCTTTATGATACACCAGTTTTATGACCTATTTTATTGCATGGCAAAAGCAGTGTAAATCATCCACTAACCACCTCTGTTTTGTGTTTCATGGAGGAAAGTAAAGTAGGACTGGAACATCATGAGGCTGAGAATATGAGTACATGACTTTTCTAGGTCTGGATAAACTACTCAAGCCAGCGGTTACTAATCCTCTTCATAACTTACAGCAGAAGAGCTTAAAGAGCAATGATGAAATAGAAATTAACGAGTTTTAAGAGTAATGACCTGGCACTTGTGTTTGCTCGGTTTTAATTAGCTTTGCTTACACGTCATGACTGTTGTATGTAATCATTTACATTTATAGTTAGCGTACAGAAGGGAACTCTATAGTTCCTTGATCTTACTAAATGTATTTTCTACAGAATGAACTAATGTCAGTCACCAAGATTGTTTGTGATTGATTGATCGATTGATTGATTATTGAGTAGCATATGATGTAGTCTACTTTACAGTAGTCATGTGATATTGTTCACACAGCGCAGAGTTAATTGAATTCAAAAACTGCATGTTTTTGGGTGAATCTAGCAAAACTTGTCAATGTTTCAGCCCAAATTAGAGAGCAAATTATATTGTGCATAAAGAAAATGAAGCTGGATCATTATGAGGCCTGTTATTTTGCATTGACATATTCAGCACATTTTCCTAAAATTATCATAAAAAAGAATGAATCATGTATAAGCTTCTCACACGAAATACAACAGATACACAGAATAGTAAACAACCATGTATAGAAAACAGAATATAGAGCTACATCCAAGTATAGCGTGTGATGTGGAGTGAGTATGTACAGGCAGTGTGAATACATTTTAATTTACATATTGTATTTAAGATTAAAGTGCTGTGAAAAAGTTTGTACACCATAAAAAGTGGTTTTGTTTTCCCCCAGCATATTGAGACATACAAAAGACACTTGGAATGTACATTTTGTAATGATGTGTACAGCTTAAATAAACAAAAATGCCTATATCATGTTGAAAAAGTTGGTACATCCTACATTGATCTACGTTGATTAGTCCAGTTATTTTTATTAATGTAGCACTTCACAAATTCATGTGATAAATATACATATATGTACAATATATGCACTAATTATCATTTTGTAGCAGTAAATGAAGCGGTATCATATTGATCACAATTGGGGTACCGCAAGGCTCAGCACTAGGACCATTGTTTTTACACTTCACATGCTACCCTTGAGAGATATCGCACAGCGTTAGTATTCACTGTTATGCTGACGAGCCTCAGCTCTATATTTCCCCGATGACTGACGAAACCTACTAATTCGCTAAATTACAGTTTTTGCTAACACACTATAACTGATTGATCTGGCCCAATTTCCCAAACCATTTATTCAGTTCTCAAAACAAAGACTCATTTCTCAAAACTTTAACACATTTCACTTGTTTTCACATGTACCAATTTGCTCAGTGTTTTCTGCAAACATCTAAGCAAATCTACAAAAATGCCCTTGTTTTGCACAGGTTTAACCACATTCTCATTCAGAACACACAAGATCACAGTATAATTACTTCAAGCATCCCAAATATGAACTCAGATAGCACACATTTAGCCACGTGTAAAC
The DNA here is from genome assembly GCA_021397915.2 of Tor tambroides. Taxonomy (NCBI): domain Eukaryota; kingdom Metazoa; phylum Chordata; class Actinopteri; order Cypriniformes; family Cyprinidae; genus Tor; species Tor tambroides. The sequence goes on along the minus strand of JAFVLL020035963.1, from coordinate 49,859 downwards.
ACTAAGACGCAACACCGATGGCACACTGATGATGTGCTTTGGAAAAGGAATCCTAGTGGTGCGAGACAAAGAGGATGAGGAGGGGAAAAGAACAATGAAGGGGACGGGGTTAAAGTCGTTTGTTCCTGATGAGATACAAAGCAGTACAGTTGACCATGTTCTTGTGAATACAGGCTCATGTACAGGGTTATTATACTACTTACAGTATAATTACCGTACACAGTAGCAGTACTTTAGATGAGAGAACTTTCATATTCTATGTACAGTAATACTGTAGAACGTTGTACACCTTCAAACTCATAACCTTTGAATTGATTTGTAGCCAGTTACAGTAATTAACAGTATACTGTATTGCATGGTCATATTCAGTCCGCTGGCATTTTAAATTTTCTAGTGCTTTTCATCTACTGAAGATCTCTTTACAGTAGTGAAAGTAAACTCTTCTTGAAGTTTATTGCTGAATTTCACTGTATCTGCACCCCTCTATTTATGCGGTATACTGTAATAGACATTGACTTGCAAAATGTTTCCCAAAAGGAGGTTTTTGCAAAAGTGTTTTGAAAGATATTTAAGACATTAAATTTTGAAAAAAAAAAAAAGAATTTAAGACAATAAATTCTACCATTATATATAAATATTTATCAGTTCAATTGAGCTTTTTGTTCACATTGCAGTAATGAGAACGGGATTGTTTTTTAATTGCAGTAATGAGAGATTTAGGTCTTTGTTTAATTGTCATGAAAATGTCATCTTAATGATCCTGATCTGTGCTTCTTCATGCAAACTAGAGTTTGGTTTGTTGTGATCTGCGTCTCTTATGCTCACAGTTATCTTGTCACGTGTGTGTTTCTCAGCGCTCTCCTGACGGCTCTGTGTTCAGCCTCCGCCGCTGCTGGAGTCACACCTGAAACACAAACACAGACGTGAGGTCAGGACCAGAGCGCAGTGTAGAGCAGCAGCGTCTCACCTTCATCACGAGCGACGTCTTCCTCACGCTCCTGACGTGCGTCCTCCTGAGCCTCGTCTGTCTTCTTATAGTAATAATCCTGATCCGGAGGACCGAACCGCTGAAACACACACACAAACACACACATTAAAACTATCACTAATCACATACACTATCACTAGATTTACAGCGGTGGCCAAAATGATAAGAACACTAGTATTATCAGCAGCTAAAAATGGTTTTAAGTCAGTTATTTCCATCTTTTGCTGTAGTGTGTCAGTGGGAAATATCAGTTTACATTTACAAACATTGATTTAGCCATTAATTGTAATAATCCAGTGAGATTTTTGAGATCTGATCTGATCATCATCCAGTCTGTCTGGAATGACAGAAAACAGATAAACTGAATAGGCTAAAATCCAGAAGAACCGTGTCTCCAAGACGCTTCAAGAAACCTCCTGCAAAGCTCCTGAGAAACTCTGCTCAAGTGCACCGAGGACAAAAGCTGCTTTAAACACAAAGCATGCTCACACCAAATGCGACCCTGGACAACAAAAGCAGTCGCTGGGGTATATTTGTAGCAATAGCCAAAAATACATTCCCATGATTAAAATTATCCAATACTTCTTTATGCCAAAAATCATTAGGATATTAAGATCATGTTCCATGAAGATATTTAGTAAATTTCCTACCGTAAATATATCAAAACTTTGTTTTTGATTAGTAATATGCATTGCTAAGAACTTCATTTGAACAACTTTAAAGGAGATTTTCTCAATATTTAGATTTTTTTGCACCCTCAGATTCCAGATTTTCAAATAGTTGTATCTCAGCCAAATATTGTCCTATCCTAACAAACCATACATCAATGGAAAGATTATTTATTCAGCTTTCAGATGATGTAGAAATCTCAATTTCGAAAAGTTAACACTTAAGACTGGTTTTGTGTCACAAATGTTGATTTCATTTAGTTAATAGAAGTTAATTGACAAAGAAAATCTATTTATGGCATTATTTTTGACAGCATCCTCATTTTACAGCATTTTTACCCAAGTGCCTAAAACTTTTAACAGCACTGTAGCTTTGCAGGAGGTTTCTTGAAGCATCAGTTCTTCTGGATTTAGTCTGTCTCAGTTTGTTCTGTCTCTTCATGTCATTCCAGACAGACTGGATGATGATCAGATCAGATCTCAAAAATCTCACTGGATTATTACAATTAATGGCTAAAACTGATATTTCCTACTGACATACTACAGCAAAAGATAGAAATAACTGACTTCAAACCATTTTATTAGCTGCTGATAATACTAGTGTTCTAATCATTATGGCCACCACTGCTTATATTTACCTTATTAGGCCACATGAGGCTGATAAAGAGGATGATGGGAAGGCCCACGGTGACGACGTAAACACCCCAGAGCCACGGCCTCTTCACCGTCGCAATCAGCAGCTTTTCAATCGCTCCAGGCTACAGGAGGACGATGTGAAATACAGGAGATGTGCTCAGTGTGCTGCTGTTTATTTAAAAACACATTTCAGAGTCAAATTTTCTTGACTGTATAAATTAAAGTGTGTTATGTCCTGGACCTGGTCACCATTTCTTCACAGTCTGCCTTCACTAGATGGTTTTATTAGGATGTGTGAGTGAGTGCTGTTTCACAGACGCTGCATTAGTGTGTTCCAGCTAAAGCGGACGGCGATGCTGATCTTACGGTCTTTCTCTGGCCCCACGTGTCTTCTGTCCAGCGCCGGGCTTCTTCCAGACTGTCAGAGAGTAAGATGTTGTCGAACATCACATCTGCAGTGATGGACCACAGCTCAAAACCCACAGCAGAAACAGGGCTCATGATGAACGGCTCATCTGAACTAAAACCAGGAAACAAACACAGATAAACTTGACTACACACCGCTAACACAAGAGAAGAGAGATTAGACACAGATGACACTAGAGTTCACAGATCACACAAACAACATCAAAATCCTCAAAAAGAGCTGGATCCTGTTTTCTGGAAATAGGTTGTTATTAGTATTATTGATACTAGATTTGATTGGGAATTGAATTGTTCTGAATTTTCACAAATGAAATTAACTATTGATTTCAAACTGAATTAAAAACTTATGAATCATGGGGTGAATAAAGGCCTTCTGAAGCGAATTGATGCGTTTGTGTAAGAATAATACCCATATTTAAAATGGATGTAGCGTAAGCTCTGGTGAGAATATGCTAGTCTCACGAGAACCAAGTTTTGTTACCACAGTTAGTGGAAGCTGGAGATTATGGTTTATATAGTTTTAAATATGGATATTTTTCTTACAAAAAAACACATGGATTCGCTACAGGAGGCCTTTATTCAACCCTCAGAGCCATGTGAGGCACTTTTTATTATGGATAGATGTGCTTTAATGGACTTCTTTGAAAAATAACACCCATTCACTGCCATTATAAAGCTGGGAGGACCCAGGACATTTTTTAAATATAACTCTGATTGTATTTTTCTGAAAGAAGAAAGTTATATACACCTAGGATGGCTGGATGCGAGTAAATCATGTGGTAATTTTCTTTTTTTTTTTAATAATGGGGCTTGTAAGTTATTGTCTGCTCAAAATGTTACACCAACAGTTCTAAATTAGAAATATTATAACCATAATATTCCAAAAAGAAAGTCCAAGGTAGGGGTGTGCAATATTGACAAAAGAATATTTTTTGTGAGTTTTCGATAACAATAGCGAAACAGTATTTTGCCGAGTGTGTTTTGTGCTGGTACCTTGGCTGTTTTAGGATAAATAAACATGACAGTAGGTGGCAGCAGGTGCCGTAAGTGATTTATTGAATCATTCATTCAAATGATTCATTCAGAATGGCTGATTCATTTTGAAACAGAGCAAGTGGCTGTCTTTATGAATGGATCATTGAATCATTGACTCAAATGATTTGTTCAAAAACAGATTCATTTTAGGGCTGGGTGATATTGAAAATTCATATCTCAGTATTTTTGGGATGAATGGCAATATGCAATATATATATCTCTGTATTTTCTACAAAGTGGAATAAATGTTTACTTGCAAGTCAAAGCCTCAATGTAAGATGCCACAATCACTTTTATTAAAAAAATACAGACAGGGTTTTCCTCCCTATTTGAAAATATACAGCTGCACAACATGTAAATTGTACCAAAAAAAAAACAAAAAACAAATAACTACATTACATAAAATAGATCTGTCTCTGACAATGTGCAAAAACAACTGAATCAATTAAATAGAGTAGAGTTCCTCCTTCTTAACTAAATACACAGCTCTGATGTGCGAATAACAACAGAACAGTAGAAAACTTAACTACTTTTTCAGAACAAGTAGGTTATTTTTGAGGTAGAATGTTCTTTATCAAACAAAGTATTTTATAGTATCTCTTACAGCTTTTGCGCAAGGAAAACTAGGCTGTCAGCAGCTTCAGGCTTCAGGGATGCTGTGATGCAGGTTATAATGTTACCACTGGAACGGAAAACCCTTGCTGAAGGGGAACGGGTGGCTGGTGCCAGAAGATTCCTCTTAGCCTGGAAAGAGTGTTTCATGTTCCTCCCAGCCTTTGAGAGGATCGGTGTCACTCTCTACATGAACTGACTGCAAGCAGTTTCAGTTTCAGTTGCCTCCTCTCCTTGTCAGTGCTGACTGAAGAAGCTTGCCAGTGATGACTTCTTCTTTGCTGTTGGTGGCTTTATTGCTACTTGGTCTGTTGGTAATGCTGTGTTTGTCCTTGAACCGTGGATCCACAAGTGAGGCCATGTCCAGCGGGTCAATAGTTTCTAGGTCAGTGTACTTGGCATTAAGGTAATCAACAATGCAGCTCCTGACTGATTTGCACAGCTCTCTGTCGCCCTCTTCATGTGTCAGGAGACTTGTGTTGAAAAGGTGCAGTACAGGTCTGACATATGAGATCAGTGAAGTCCTGAAGGGGTTTCAGAGCCTTCCAGATCGACTCCAGGACCTCGATGTCCTGCCACGTAGGAACATTTGTCAGCAGACAGGACCTTTGTGACTGCTGTCTCCTGCTCCAGGAGCCTCTCAATCATGTGCTGCCGTGATCCCCGACTGAATCTGGAGCTCAGCAAGCTCTTTTCTCTTCCTTACACAGAGAAATCTGCCCTGTCGGAATCAGAATCAAGCTTATTATAAATAAAAAAAAATGCACGAAAGGGATTTGACTCCAATATAGTAGCTTCTAATATTGCACATATCAAAAACAAAAAAGAAATGCAGTTATATAATTAATAAACTTTTTTTTTATAATTTATAAACAATTACAGCAGTTGTATATGCATGAATAGTTGCACATTTACATTTATTATTGCACATCTGATTTAACAAAGTAGTGCACAAGTGAGAGATTACAGTCCCACTCTTTGAAAAAAATGTCTTAAAAATAGGCAGATCATCACCTGTGTTTAATATGGATGTGTGTGATGAAACGACTACACGCTTAAATGTTGCTTTAACATTTTCAATACACTTTCTTCTGCTCGTTCAACTCTAGGTGGTTATTACAGCAAACAATCATTTTACTGAGCATAATATGCATCACAATTTCAGAACTATTTTTTCCAAATCAAATACAAACATGGCACTCAGTCTCCAGATGAAGTCGGTGACCAAAGCACTGCATCCTCAGCCTCTTCTTCAGCTCCGCTGTGATAACGTTGCTGTCATTGTCGGTCATTATAGCCACCAGCCCCTTCTGATCGAGCTTCCGGTTCATAAGTGCATCATGTAGGGCTTCAGCTGTATGCTCCCCGGTGAGGTCTTGGGGAAAATAGCTGGTTTGGAGACGCGTGGTTTTCATTTCCCAGTCTTCAATAAAATGTCTTGTCAAACTCATATATGGCTGACATGTTCTGCTGACAATATATCGGTTGATAGCATGAAATGAGTCACTTTTCTGAGCCGGTCCGAAAGCTTCTGTCTGACATCAGTGTACATCTCTGACAGGGCTTCTGTTGTGACTGGGTAACTGTTATCTTGGATCAATGGTTTTTGGCAGTGTTTTAAAACCTTCCTGTTCCAACAGGAACCTTATCTTTAGCGATGTGGTAAGCTGTCGTAAGACACGCTGCGGTAAAAGAACTACCAACGAGCATTGCTTTCAGACAGAACATTTTTCAGGCTAAACACTCATCATACTGCACTTTATGGTGATTTTGTAAGTGGTGGAAGAGATTTGGGGCCAGATTTGCTAAATAGGGCAAAGTAGAGTTAGAGCGCAATTCCATAAAAGCACCGATAGGAGGGGAAAATTCTGAGGGTGATTTACTGACAAATTAAAGAACACAGACGCAACATCTCATCTCCATAATGACCAGCGGAATCTACCTTTAAGACATGCTTTTTTTTGGGTGTTAAATAATGGCGCAAATATCAGTAATTTGATGAACGCAAACATTAGTAAATCGCGTTGCGTGATTCATTCCATAAATTTTGCGTCTGAAAGGGAAGCTCCTACAAATGCATATTCAATAAAGTCCATCGCAAAAAACTGTGTCCACACCTTTTCAGCGCTAATTCTTCACTGCAAGTCTTTAGTAAATCCTGATTCCTGACTATTTTAATGCCAAAAGATGGTTGGCGCTAGCGCAAGCTGTTAGTAAATCTGTGCTTCCACTTTTTGTCATAATCGTTTTATGACATTCTTTGGTCAGATGGCATGTTTTTGCTGCTCATCAGATCTTTGAAATCCCAACCATCTCCAAATAACTGAACCACTGTTTTTCTTTTTACTAACCAAGTCATCTTCTGCGGTGTGGACCAGCGCTGTGTCGCAGGAGAACTCGTGATGGAGTGGGCGAGGGGCGGTGCGCCGAGTGAGACCGTGGGAGGGTCGCGTCAAACTAGAGGCGTGCTCGACTTGAAGCGTTCAAGACAAGCACATCGATATAAACACATCCCGTATTGCACTGAAAAAAGATATCGATATGCCGCAAGACCTCAATATACCGCCTAGCCCTAATTCATTCAGGAACGAAACACTGCAGTGTTGCACTGAGATGCACAATTGTTCTGCTCCGGCTTTGTTTGGAACTATTTTCATTGGCAAAACAGAAAAAAAGGACAATATTGTGTCTGTAGTCACTCAATATTAACTTGTTTTTTTAACTGTTGTATAAAATTATTGCATTTGCGATTGCACTAATATTCAGGAAAACAGCACTCTTGCTTGTGTGATATTACTTAACTATATCATCCCTCAGGGCCGTCGACTAATGGGGTGAAAGGTGGTGATGATTAAAGGGGCCACGGTGATTTCAACCGACTGCACGAGAAAAGCATAAAAGATGCTCAGGATGGTTGACGGGCCACGGCTGTGCATTGTCATGAAAGCTTATCATTTGTACGTGTTTATAAGCCTTGCCAGTTTAAGCATTCAAGAGATTTTAACGCATTCAAGAACAATGTGTGAAAGAACTCAACTGAATACTCGAATTGCGTTTTGCATCATCTTGCAATTGAATGATAACAAATACATACAAAATTATGTCAAAATGCCCATCTTGGTGAGTATCCTCGAAAAACTGTTATTTGTGAACATTATATTGTTGTATAGCTGCTGTCAGAGTCTTTAATGTTAATCCAAGAAAAAAAAAGAGAGAAAATCACTCACTGCTCTTGACTGAATTACTTTTGCAGTTTTAACAATAATTAAACTATATTTAATTTAAACAGTGAAGACTATGCAATGCTATTTTACATATGATTATTCGGTTTCTGTATCTGAACACCTACAAACTTTAAAAAGCTTAAATTATTGTTTAATTTGTATCTTTGTTCTATTTATTTATTTATTTGTACTATTTTCACAATTTCAAACAGGGTTCACAGGTACAACCTGCACCGGGGCCCTGCAAACCCCAGCTACGGCCCTGTCATACTGTATATATACAGTATATATTCATCATGCAGTGAATGCATTTGGACTCTCAAGACGTTTTTTTGTTTGTTTGTTTGTTTGTTTTTTGTATCCCTAGTCCAGCGGTTCTCAATTCCAGTCCTCGCGCCCCCCCCAGCTCTGCACATTTTGTATGTTTCTCTTATCGCTTCAGACGTTTGTTCTATTCGAACGTAATTGCCCTGCGAAGTGAACATCACAGGATATTCCGCCATGATTCCAGTTCGAAGCGAACTAATGTTCCATTCAAAGTGCATTGAAGTGTGCGAGACGTGAATTTTAATTGTATATATTTACAGAGGTATATTATGTCACACTCGTCTGTGTGTGAAGATGCTGCGCAGCGCAAATCCATGAATGAATGTTCCGAAGTGAAGTAAACTTCAACGGATTTCCCCTGCTCAGGGAGTAGGGAGCAATGAACACTGTGTAGTGATCATTTCAATCAGAACACAGTTCATGCACGGAGCTCACTTTTAACGAGCAGATTATCTGAATCAGGTGTGTTAACAAAGAGAGACATGCAAAATATGCAGAGTGGGGGGGCGCGAGGACTGGAATTGGGAACCGCTGCCCTAGTCCAAGGTTTGTCTTATATATACATCTGGTAACACTTTATTTTGAAAGTCCACTTTAGACATTCTACTAACAGTAAGTAACTTTGCAACTACATGTCAACTAGCAGTCATTAGAGTATTAGTAGACTGTCTTCTTAATATCTTCTAACACTTTATTTTGATGAGTCACAACATACAACATACTGACTATAAGAATCTTTGCAAATATATGCCAACTTATTCTACTAACCCTAAACCTACCTACAGAGAGTTAGTAGACATGTAGTTGCAAATTAATGAGAATTAGTTGACATGTAGTTACAAAGTTACTTATAGTTAGTAGAATGTCTAAAGTGGACTATCAAAATAAAGTGTAACCATACATCCTTCAAATTGTTCTCTTAATCCATACTTTTTCATATTTCAGAAAAAGTTGTTGAGTGTTCAAACAAAGGTTGTAAATATTGGTTTACAAAAGAATTTAAATTTAAAAAGTGTAATTAGGGATTTTTCTGTGACTTCATCTGTATCTGAAGACTGAAGATTATAAAAGTCACTCATTCAACCAATTCATTAATTCATACACCAATTCAGAAAAGACTAACACAGTTTTCAAAATGATCCAGGACTAAATATTTAAACACTGTATACTGTACAGCTATCACAACTCATCTTTCAGATTAATGATAAATAACTCATATTCCTGTAATGTACACATCATAACAAAGATCAGCACACCTTCCATGTTGTTCTGTCTTTGGGTCAGAAGACTGCGCCCCGTCCCCCGAGGCAGGATTTGTTGAATACTCCTGCTCTTGTGTTTCGTGAGCAGATGAGGCCATGTCCAACAGACTGCCTTTATTAATCAGTGTCAGGTCAACGAGGATCTCAAACCTGTTGTCAGGATACAAGTCTGAAAAGAACATTTTTACTGAAACAAAACTGCAGCCAGAATGTCATCATGCAAGATCAGACACTTTTTAATACAGTACACAAATCTGCTATTAAAACATTAGCGGTCTAGTTTATTGAAATTTAAACTTACTTCAGATGCAAATGCCACTGAACGTGAAATAAGACGGAGTACTCACTCAGCGTGTAGAGATGTGGACGCTGGTCAGTGAAGTAGTCGCTGAGATCTATCTCCGGTTGTCGAGCGTGTTTCTCCTCATACGTCCCTGTGACTGGATTACGATGACGGAAGATGAAATGTATTTTGTGTGTGCTGCCGCACTTGTCTGGACCGAACATAATGGTGTATGGGCTGGCGTCGCTGAACTGGCTCTAAAATCACAATCACAACACTGTTTAGGCATGAACATATCATTAACCCTCTATGGTACGGAGTTGCCATATGGCAACAATTAATTTCTACTCATCTGAAAAAAATACAATATATTGCACTATGGGAATTAAAACGGCGGGCCTTAAGGTAGCCAGTGGGGTGTTTTTGTGCTGTTTTTAAGTCACATGGCTTTTGAATGTCCATCCAAAACTCTTTTTTCACAAGGAAGACACCTGCTGAAGTGCTCCAGAAATCGCTCTGTTAACCTCATCTCCACACATCTCTTCTGAAGGAGGATTTTTTTGCAGCATCTTTGTTAAGTAAATTACATATTTTTATTCACAATTTAACTTTTTCTAACATAGTTTTACCGTAAATTGAGAAAATATCAATGTTACCTTAAGGCAATGCTGTACCACAGTGGAACTGAAGTCGTGTATTTCCCCATTGGGATTTTATTTTTTTTTTTTTATAGATAGTAGCATCAATAATACGATTGCAGTTATCTATTTATTTGAAGTGTTTCTTGTAGTGTAGTTGGATTCATGTATAAATAAAATTATTTCTTCTTTTCAGAAAATGAATGCAACAGTATTTTACAGACAGGCCAATAGGAAGAGTGCAGAGTTAGCTCTTCCATGTGATGAGAGTGAGGATGAGTTAGCCTTCAGTGAAGGTTAAATGATAAGGATCTACTTATTTTGGGTTTGCATGAGTTCTGACTATGCAAATTTATCAGTTTCTAAAAGAAATATGCATTTAAATAGAAAAGAAAATCATAATTTTATAGAAAAACTACTTTTTGAGTTGCCATATAGCAATGTTTCCTAAGTACCGAAGTAAATAAATAAATAAATAAATATATTTGTATGATTGAAGCTATTTAATGCAATAAAAACTTATCTGATTTTTTTTTTTTTTAATTCATGGTTAGAACCCAATGCATACCATAGAGGGTTAATTGTTTCTGTTGCTTTATTGTTTGCTTCATTTAATAAACTCTGACCTAAAACACTAAGCTAAACCTGTTCAAGTGCATAACAGTATTATGTGCTGTTATTATGTGTATTATGTCAGATATTACCAAACGGAGATCGTCTGAATGAGACAGTAACTTGATGTAGGCTCCACCACAATCAACCCCCTTTTGGAAGATAACTTCATACCTAAAAGAAGGATTAGTCAAGCAGTTGTATTTGTGTTTGAAGGAAAGTGTTGAACTGATCCAGATGTCTTACTGTAAGCACAGAGGTCTGTCTGTGAAGTGATAGGTCTTCCGCAGGTACGCAGATATGGCGTGGTGTTTTCCAGGAGACTTGAGGACCAGGCCTCTGTTTCCCAGTAATCTCTCTTCTCTGGACTCCTCTATAACCCACTCTCCTGTGTAAAACAAAGGGCTTTCATATTACAGCTGATCTGATGAGTAACTGAGTAACAAGCAGGATAATATACAGTACAGTCATCATGTCATTAATGCATAATTACCCCCTTCAGACCCGTTCATGTGTGATCACCCTTTTACACCCCAAACCTCACATTTCAACACTACCACACTGCTTTTGTTATAAGATCCAGTATTCAAATTTATTTTCACTAAATGCGTACCATTGTATTTGAGAAGTTCCAGCTGCTCATCTTTCACTGCTTTCGACAGAACCCAGTTTCTTCAGTGCAAACAAGGAACAACTATGTTAATGATCACACTTCATATCTGGACATAACAGGGATTAACATATCTAATGTAAACTAAAATATGATTTATACTTATATATTGTATATTATATTTGTGTTCAGTGATAAACTGAAGGGGTATGGAGTCAATTTAATGCCACATATATATGCAAAAGTTTTGCAAAAGAAAATAAAGTTTTGCGAAAGAAAAATAAAGTATTGAGCAAAAAAAAATTGTTTTGCAAACAAAAATAAAGATCGCAAAATAAAAATAAAGTATTGAGAGAAAAATTAAGTTCTGCAAACCGAAATAGAGAATTGCAAAAATTAAGATATAATTCATTGCAAAAATCTATGGCAGTTGCAAAAGACGCTTATGAACTTTGATTCTATTTTATCTCTGCAACACATATTTTCCATCCTCAACCTCAACCTACTAATTCATTTGCAACGCTCCATTTATTTTGCGTTTCAGTCAAGCGTGAGCTCGCGATACCATTTTCCCTTTGTGCTTCACTTTCTGTGCGTTTCACTTCATGGCACTGTTTTGATGTGGGGGGGTGGAGTCAAGAAACTGGGGCGTGTTCAGCGGGCCTGGCCACGCCCCCCGCGGAGCCACGTCATTATTTTGAAAGTCAGCATGACAGACCGGAAGCCTGCGGGTGGATTCCAGGTATGTTAAGTTGATTGTTTCCTTTATTTCACTAACATTAAAATGTGTGTTGTTTTGTTAACTAAATGTGATTACTATTAAAGTCGTTTGCTAAAGTTTAAGAAGTTAGAGGTCAGTTTAAGCGATAGTTTTATTAGGCATAAGCCTACTTATGCGTACAACATAATGTAGACAAAATCAGCCTGTCCTTCACTAGATAATCATTGATGGGGTACATTAGCTTGTTACTAGGGTGACCAGACGTCTCAGTGTCCCGTCCATTTTCTAAAAAATGCAATCATTTCCCGGTTTTAGCTGTTTTGCCATTTAAAGAGACACAATATAACATATTTTGCGTACTTTGTGGTGTAAGAATATCATAATCAATAAAAGTAAACAACGTAATTCATCAACAGTATAAACACGTGCATATTGAGATAAATGACTTGCAGATGCTAACTTTTTCCAATGCGTTCACGTGCGCTGGTAAATGATCTCTAACTTCTTAAACCTTGGCAAATGACGTTAATAGTAATTGCATTTAGTTAACAAAACAACACACATTTTAATGTTAGTGAAATAAAAGGAAACAATCAACTTAACATACCTGGAATCCACCCGCAGGCCTCCGCTCTGCCATGCTGACTCTCGAACCCGTTGCGATCTGGGTCAGGGGCGTCGCTAGACCCCTTTTACTGGGGCACGTGCCCCAGTATAAATTTCAAGTTTAAGTTTTAACAATTTACTTTATTTGTCAGTGTATTCATTTACATCGATAATCGCGGCAAAAAAACAAACAAAAAAAAAACAAAACTGGTCTTTATGCACCGTAGTAACCTAATTCACGCGAGGCAATGCCTCCATCGCGATATGATTGGATATGATCGATTATTATTGATCGCCTCTTGGTTTCGTGCGAGCTGTCGGCGTGAATGAAAAAAATGATGGCGTTATTGATCAGATATTAAGTAAGTAAACAACTCATCCGCTTAGATATCACTGCTATGTAACACATCAAAATAAAACTTGAAATGGCCTGAAAACGTGATGACTATCAGTTGAGCGTTCAGCGTGATGAAATGAAAGATGTATCTTCATGTCTATGACAGGGCTTTTATGACGATGACTCGAAGTTGACTATTAAAATGAATATCTGAACATCAGTTCACTATTAAAAAACGGAGTGTCTATAATACTAAGTGAAATAATAAGGCGTCAATTCATTAACATGTCCAGTGGCGTAGACGGTAAAGCGCGTGCAAAAGTCAGTTTTGATGCGATCGACCAGAGTTCGATTCCGCCCTTTAACAAACTTTTTTTTTCTTCTCCATTTTAAAATATCATATCACATGGGGTAGGGGGGGCTTATATTGCTCCAATACGGTGGCATCTATTTAATAATTGGAATTAAAATGATAATTTACTCTCAATAGGTTATTATTGCATTTTTAATGCTCTACAGCCACTGTCAGTAATTGCCACTATTTGAAATAAGTAGTATAAACAGCAGAAAATCCTGCTATTTTAACAGTGTAAATAGAATCTATAGTTATTTGCACTTAGTGTATAGCATCTAACTAAGATTAATAAATGCTGTAGAAGTATTGTTCATTCTTAGTTCATGTTAACTAATGTTAGCCTAACTATTAAAGTCTTATATAATCCACACAGTGTATGCCGTTTATGCCGTAAACAATATAAATGTTCATGGTAAGTATGTTAAAGATAGTTAAAAATTTTCTAACATACATGTTTACCTTCCTCAGTATTGCTGCACTGTAAGAATAGTGGTTTAAGCAACAGAAGTTTGTACAGTGCATTGTGTTGTACACATCTTTTTTCTTTCAAGAAAAAAGTGATAGAAAAAGTAATGGGGGCCTGTGCCCCAGTAAAGCTTTAGGTCTAGCAACGCCCCTGATCTGGGTCTCCAGCTAATGACATTAGGCACGTTCGACTTTAAGCAGCGCTGCGCAGAATGGTCAGTGTATGACATCAAAGTACCGCGAGAGCCATTCGAAAGCATAGGATCTGTCGGCTCTCTTATCGCTCTCGCGGTACTTTGATGTTACTGACCATTCTGCTTAGCATAGAACCACCTGTAACTTCGGGGGGGGGGTTGGCCAGGCCCGCCCCCACGTCAAAACAGTGCCATGAAGTGAAACGCACAGAAAGTGAAGCACAAAGGGAAAACAGTATGGCGAGCTCACGCTTGACTGAAACGCAAAATAAATGGAGCGTTGCAAATGAATTAGTAGGTGTGAGCATGGAAAATGTGTTGCCGAGATAAAAATAGAATCAAAGTTCATAAGCTTCTTTTACAACTTCCATTGATTTTTTGCAATGAATTAGATCTTAATTTTTGCAATTCTTTATTTCGGTTTGCAAAACTTAATTTTTTCTCTCAATACTTTATTTTGCGATCTTTATTTTTGTTTGCAAAACAATTTTTTGCTCAATACTTTATTTTTCTTATGCAAAACTTTATTCTTTTGCATATATATATATATATATATATATATATATATATATATATGTGGCATTAAATTGACTCCATAGAAAGGACTCACCTGTCCAGCGCTCCGTCAAACGCCTCCGCGAAATAAGCCTGCTCCGGCGTCGCGACGCGTCTGTACGCGTTCTGACGCGCGATTTGAACATGTTTGAAAGAAATAAAGCAGCTGTAACAAGACGTTTTACGTTCATTCTTCCCAGTGCAGTATAAGTGATATATTTACCTGTGCTCCGCTTATGTGAGCCACACACAAACAGAAGAAGAGGAGCAACCGCAGACAGCGCATCGTGTCTGTTTCTGTCTGAACGCTCTTCGCCGAAGCTTAGCTCGAGTAGACAACGCGACAGCTGTAGTTTTACTGATTTAGGTCAAATATTTAACGGAGTGCTTTACAGCATGCTGGTTTGGTATCGTGCGCGCTCAGCTTCCTGTATTTTAAGGTGAGTAACGTGGACTTTGATCTCTGTCTTCTAGCTGTGAGATGGCTGAGGAGTGAAGTATTAAAATAAGAAATCATTAACGAAGGGCCTTTGATTTATTCATTGCTCAGTTGCAGACACAAAATTCAACAATTATTCAGATTACACCACTGTTTCCACCAGTGTTGGTCTAGTACTCATTACTAGTTACTCCTTTCAAAAGTAATATTGTTACTTATTACTTTCTGGCAACAGTAATTAGTTACACTACTAGTTGCATTACTTTTTCTTCACGCCCAACAGAAGTGTGCATCTTCCACATTAAATTCTTCTGTTACTAATGACATAATATTTCTGCCTCATCATTTCACCAAAATCCACATTGGATCACAGTCAAAAGTGATTATAAACACTCAATAGTGATTAACAGTGACATTCAAGTAGAAGTGTTGTATTTATCTCATTGATTGTCATGTGTAGCTTGAAGCTAATTGTAATTGCTCATATATGATTATATTTCATTATGTATTTTATCAAATCACATAAGTTTGTAAGAAACTGTTTAATTTTCCAAAAAGCTTTTAATTATAGTAATATAATGTACCACATGCTGATCAGAGGGATGTAATGCCAGAGTAAGGTAATACACAAGTGTTCAGATCATCTTTTTTCCTGGCAAAATCAATGCAATATTTCTATCTGCTGAATATAAGCTTTTCCATATTCCAAGCTTGTCTGCTGCACTGGGGACATCACATGCATGTGCCAGTCCTGAAAATTATGACAATAAATCTAGGAATTATTTGATTGTTGTATTTTAAATCAGCACGGCTGAGGCATCAGAAGTAACGGCGCCTCCGTTAGTTCTTCAGCGGCATGTTTAGAACGCTGTTTAGAGTCTTTAGCTGCTACTGTTTCTGAAGAACTGGGCAGTTTACCTTTACTTTAAAGACTGGGGGCTGGACAGTCCTGTCATTGGTTATTCTTGCTTTTGTTTAGTAGTAGTGATCTGGCCTCTTCCCTTACGAAAATTAACCATGGTTTTACCACAAATAAAACCAAAAAAATATGATTACTATAGTTAAACTGTGGTAACCACAAATTAGCCATGGTTTTGCTACACTAACCATAGTTTAACCACTATTTGTAGTAAATCTTTGGTTATACAATTATAATACGCCAAAAAAATAAAAACATGGCTGCTACACTTTTACTAGTAAAACCATGGTTAAATTTTCATAAGGGTTTTTATGCACCTGTAACAAGACTTAGAAAACAATTTTGCATGGATATTTTTCTGGTCATACTGGCATAAAACAGGACTCTCACAAATACTGCTGCAGAAGCTGACAGCACTCATTCTCTAAAATAGATGAACAAATCATTGCAGAGCAGATGTTTAATGACTGGGTGCCACTGTAAGCCTGTTTAAAAAGTAGGAGATGAAGGAGGAAGGATACTAACAGACAGCTTTCTCCAGGTCCTCCATGGTGAAGATATGAACTTGTATAATGTTTAGATGTTTGACAGGACAAATGCGTACACATCTAACCTCTGCTCATTGCGACTGGTGATAAAACCCTTTGCTTTCATCTTGTTTGATGATTTTGCACTCAATCTTGACAATGAAATCACAGAAGAAAAGCATCATGTCAATAATGTTCTTTAATGTCAATATGTACATCACCTGAAAGAAAAATAAAATTTTAAAAATAAGTGAAATAAATACAATATGATACAATTTCCACAATGTCTTTAAAAAGTTTCATGGAATCATTTTTTCCCTCCATCTGGAGCAGAGAGATGCGATATCGTGGATCCAATCTCATCTACATTCATTCACCTCATTCGATTTTATAAATATAGATCTATTTCTCCACCTTTTGCTCATGTACTTCCCATTCAACAAAAGGCAAAGAGCGGTCCGAGACGGGAGCAGACGGAGGGAGAGGAGACGACCTGCCGAGCCTCAGTGCAAATGTGCTCAAGGATCCACACAACACGACGAACGAGTCTATATACATCGAGCCGAAGAGACGCTAACACTGAGTGCTTCTGAGGTAATGCCATGTGGTTCTCAACACTAACGGGACAGAAGTGGCTTACAGATGGAGAACGGCGAGAAATGCGCAGGTCATAACCGTATCGTGCCTGTTTTTAGGACCCTTAAGATGCTTTAGAGCAGTAACACTGTTGACAATTCGCCACATTTTAGACATATTCATCCAATTCTCAGCTCATCTGCTTCTCATGCACTAACAGGATAAAACCACTTCCAGAATAAAGATGTCCTGATAATTTACTCACCCCCATGTCATCTAAGATGTTCATGTCTGTCTTTCTTCAGTCGCAAAGAAATTAAGGTTTTTGAGGAAAACACACCAGGATGTTTCTCCATATAGTGGACTTCAATGGTGTCCAATGATTTTAATGTCAAAAATGCAGTTTCGATGCAGCTTCAAAGAACTCCACATGACCCCAGCTGAGGAATAAGGGTCTTATCTAGTGAAATTATTGGTTATTTTTTGGAAAAAATAAAATAAAATTATACACTTTAACCACAAACGCTCAGCTAGCATTAGCTCTGTGATGCACATGCACGTCTTCACACATGATGTAATCCTTTTGGACACACGTGGTTAGTTCTTCATCTTTTAAGTTCTCATTTTCTCCTCTAACTTTAAAATCATCCGACGTTGTTATCTTTTTTGTAAAAGGCAATGACTTTCCTTGCATGTTTGCTTTGTAAACATGATCGGTGCTTCTGCCTGCGTCACGCATGACCTTTCCAACATCACAGAGCTAACACTAGCCCAGCATTTTTGGTTAAAAAGTGTATAGATAATCATTTTTTTCAGAAAATAACCAATCGTTTGGCTAGATAAGACCCTTATTCCTCGGCTGGGGTCGTGTAGAGCTCTTTGAAGCTGCATTGAAACTGCATTTTGGACCCTGAAATCATTGGCCTCCATTGAAGTCCACTATATGGAGAAAAATCCTGGTGTATTTTCCTCAAAAAAACTAATTTCTTTGCAACTGAAGAAAGACAGACATGAACATCTTGGATGACATGGGGGTGAGTAAATTATCAGGGAATCTTTATTCTGGAAATGGACTTATTCTTTAATGTGGGAAAACTAGACATCATTTCACCTGTAAAGTATTCAGAAGAAGGTTGTACTACACATACTGGAGAATTCAGCCAAAACAAATCCTGATATTCATAGGAAATGTGAGAGAAAAAGGGCTTGATTGTCACGAAATGTTCTTAATGGTCCTACAAACAGGCGTCCTGCACAATCTGTATGAGCTGGACATTTCTCCAGGAGATCTGTGAAGGGCAGAGCATCCGAGCGGCTCGCTAACACGGGATGGAGAGATGGAGCTGGTGTTCTTCCCTCTACCAGAGAGAAACAGAAGGGCGCGGCGCTCCTGAAGAGTACGGGAACTGGAGAGGAACCGCCGAGCTCCTCAGGACATGTCTGTAGACGTCAGCTTCTTCATGCTCCTGCGCTGGGCCAGACTGGAGGCGGCCACCGGCTCCAGAACCGGCTTACACGTCTTGTGGTTCAGAGCCGAGTACGTGGCGGCCATCGCTCCCTACGAGACACACACCACACTCATACTCAATATGGCAAAAAAATTCAGAACGTTTACTCTCTCAATTTTTAACTAATCAACTTGAAAATGTGACTACAACATGATATTCAAGTAACTTTTTCTTTATTATCCCTCTAGTTAAAGAAAATTCGATTCCAAGTGCAGCACACATGAAGCTGTCAACATGATCCAAATGTTAAACAAATCACTTCTTCTTTGCAGAAAAGATGCATGAACTACAACTACATCTTGTACAATCTTGTCTTATACATATGTTCAGAAATAATACAAAGAAAATGCTTTAAAAGAAATTCTCAAAAGTCAAGGTAATTTAAATTCAAAATGACTGAAGGTATAACACCAGGAGACTATGAACAACTATAAATGTTCTGTAAAAACAACAGCAGCATGAACTATCAGTAGATGCACCGATCGACCGGCCAGGGACCGGAATTAGCCGATTTTCCGCATGACCGGCGGCCAGTTGTCAGTCTGCCGATTCCGAGCCGTTTTGACGTCACACTTATACTCACATCTGCATGTAAACATGTCGTCCCGTGGTAGTTCTTCACTGTGAGTGAAGGAGACACCGTTGCAATTTTTATTGCATTCAGTGTAAACGGCGACTGATAATGCATCAATGTCGTGCCAGATGAGGCTCGCGCAGCCACAGTGAGACTCGTGCAGAAATCAAAACTACTGAGCCTCACAGACAATTATAGATGCATACTGTGGTAGTAAAATAAAGATTTATAATATCTGATTATGGTAAGCAACATTAGCCTACACGAACAAGATGTTTATCTGAATATCAAAACGACTGCAATGTGACACTGATTTTATACAATAGTAGTTCAATAGACAGGAAATTAGGTTACATTTTAGACATAATATTGACTGGTTTTGCTCAATAAGGCTGATGAAAATAGTTCCAATCAAAGCCACAGCAGAACTGTTGTGTCTCCGAGCAACACAGCGGTGTTTCGTTACTGAATGAACCCACGCTTTTGAACGAATCGAGTGAGTCAATGATTCAGTGGCCCATTCATAAAGACAGTAGTCACTTGCCTTGCTTTTAAATGAATCAGCCGTTTGAACGAATCTGTTGAATGAATGACTAAATGACTCACTCATTAAAACAGTCATTTGCTGCCACCTACTGGTGGTTTGGTTTCATATTTAAAACTAGCATTGTATATTTCCTAACATTAATTATTTGTATTTAAAAAAATAAATTAATATTAATCTTATAAAATTATTTATGCATTTGAAATCTGTAAATAGACAGAACAGTCTGTAAATACATCTAATGCCACTTCAGATGCAGCTTTGTGTTTGCTGCAGTGGAAAGATGGAGTTTGTTGATACTGATTTCATTTGAATGGTAACAACTCTACAGTTTTTTAATAGATTTAATTAATTGAAACAATGTAAGAATTTAAAGTGAAAGATGACATGCATTTAATAAGGTTAAGGAAAAAATGAGTCTTTATAAACAGTGGGAAATGACATCTGATTTTTGTTTGTGTATGCTGTCAATTATAGTTCTTAGAAAGAAAATCAGAAGGTCACAAAAAAAACAACAAAAAAAAAAAACAAATCAGAAATCGGAACAGGCCAAGAAAATTGCAATCGGTGCATCTCTAAATATCAGACATATAGTAGTAGTTCTTTCCAGTTTTTTTTTATTTGTTTGTGCTGCTTTTCCATAGTTTTTTTTCATGTAACATGGACATGTTTGACTGTTGTCTCTTGCAAGAAACAACAGTCTAAAAACACTGCGCTCAAGTTAAAAGAAGCTCATTCCCATCTTCTAGCATGTTTTTCTATTCCACTGCCCACATCACATCTTTATCTACATAAAAGCTCATTCTGTGTGATATGAGCAGTTAATCACGTGCACCAGCATGCGGTCAGATCACTCTTTTCTCTTTACTGTTATCACTGGCATATTGTCAGTGTGTCTAATTCTTACGTTTGGTAATATTTCAATTCAAATCACGATTCCTCAATCGTGGCAAAACCCTGATTTTATGGCGTACCTTGACCAGATGAGGCGCCTCGTGGCGCGTGAGCTGGAAGTGTGGGTTCTGGTCGCGGCAGGCGATCCACGAGTGTTTGAGTACCTGTTCAGCAGAGTATCGCTGGTGAGGGTCCACATGCAGCATATGAGACAGCAGATCCTGCAAACAACACCAGCTCTCAATATCTGCTCCTTCTGGGCTCCTCTGAATCAATCACAATCACCAATAAGGATTTATATAACATGCAACATAAAGGTCAAGCCAACCACTGACTGGTCGCCTGCACCAGATATACATTTTAAACCAGGAATAATGTTGAATTGAGACACGACACTCCTCTGCTACCTTTGAGGAGTCGGACACCGAGTCCCAGTTTCCTCCGCTCAGGGAGAACTTCCCGCTGCCGATGCGTAACAGGATCTCCTCCGGCGTGTCGTTGGGGCCGTTGGCGAAAGGTGTGTACCTACACAGAGAAACACAGGATTCACACGCAGTCTCATTCATTTAACCAAATACAAAACCTTATCTGGCTACTAAAATGGTAATGCATCCAATCATTTACCAATATAGAAACAATTTTTTTTGTAGAATGTAGTTGATTTCATTTCAATTTTTTTAATGAAATCAGACTGAAGAAATCCACAGATTGTTTGGCCTACTGCTGTAATATGTCAGACTGTATATTAATGCTGTAGTAATTAAACCACTGTGGCAAGAAATGCACCTCATTTTGTTATTTTGTTACTTATTTGGATTTGATGTTGTTCATTTGTTTTGTAAATGATCCAGTTAAAATGTTTTATTAAATTCAAAATAGACAGTGATTAATGATTGATCTAAAAAGTCTATATGTGA
>JAFVLL020035963.1:0-28308 GCA_021397915.2 Tor tambroides | reverse complement strand
CAGATTGGTGTTTGAACAACCCGAGGAGCCAAATTCCACAAAGAGGCCCAGAACAACAAGACAACGCCATAAATCTGTCCACGATACCCTTGCGCCACAAGTCTGAAGCATTTCTACCAGTTAGCAGCTCAAAGCTTACAGCATTAAAACAAAAGAACACTTATTGATAATTCCAACTCAGGAAGGAGATTGTTAAATTTGGGGCTAGTAACCAAGATTGATAGTCAAAGAGATGCACAGCATGACATCACATGTAAATCCATGATAGAAATCATGATCTTCCTCAGATTGGTTTTCCCCCACCTAGAGGACAAGAGCTCTGTGCGTGAGGAAAGCGGATCACCAGCCGAGGAGAGCCAGTCGCTCGCTGCGTGAGGAAAGTGCATTGCTGGCCTATCAGTGGGAAACACTGTCGCTACTGGCAATAGGAATGCGACATCATTAGTTCTATTTTTGGACCCTCTGGCCTGCCATAGACGATTTCACAACATATGGAAACATGTTTTGCGACTCAGTGTTAGTGTTGGTGTCAATGTTTATTTATTTATTTTTTGTATAAATAGTGTAAATATTGTATGAAGAATTTTGATGAATTTGAGTTTGTGTGTTCATTAGCACTATAATGTACATTTTGTTGAACGTAGTATTG
Organism: Tor tambroides; assembly: GCA_021397915.2. NCBI lineage: Eukaryota > Metazoa > Chordata > Actinopteri > Cypriniformes > Cyprinidae > Tor > Tor tambroides. The sequence continues at coordinate 27,659 of JAFVLL020035963.1, read as the reverse complement.
CATAGAGTATACATAAAATTAATTTTTATTTGTAATGGGTTTTAAGGTTTTTGAAATATGCTGTCCCCTTAAATATTTTCAGTAATGCAAATTATGTTTTTTAATAAGTGGAATTAAGCCTGGTATTGCCCAAAGCAAACACTGAGACTTTCTTTACGGCTTAATAAAATTAAGTTCAAGAATATTTGCTTGATTTATGTTATCATTGCATTTGCTGTGGCACATAATAGTAAGTTTAAAATTATAATGATAGTTAAAATTTTATTAAATTTTATTATATGAAATTTTGCCCCACCACTTTTGGAGTAGTGGTACCAACCCTGAAATGACTTTAACTGGACAACTGAGTGTTTACTATTGTCCTCTTGCATTATCGACTATATCAACTACTACTATTTTCCCGTTCAGTACTGTAAAGCTGACACCATCTGTATTGTATAAATCGTTATATATATATATATATATATATAAAGGTGACTTGGATTGGCTTGACTTGACATGTCTACAGTGAATGAAAAGGGTAAATTCAAATTAGTTTACCAATTATTATTATCATTATTAGCACTGAATTAGATTTTTTTTTACTCTATTTGCTCCAGAAGAGCTTTATAACTGGAGAATAATGATGGAAAGTTTCAAGCATTACTGTATAACATTGCACCTAACTAGCAAATATAAGTTTCCAAAGCACCTGATTAATGAACGATTAATATGCCATTTTATGTCACAACCACACTTACTTCTTACTTTTAATAAGAAAATGTAATAAATTAAACCACAGATATTTTAGACCACAAAACACTGCATTTGATTAATTAACATGCATTTTCTGAACGCATCAAACTGAAAGTAAAAACTAGAGACAGGTGTAGTCGTGTCACCCGTATGTGGTGGTCTGCGGTTCAGGTGCTGGTGATGCAACACTTCAGAGGGCTGAGGGTGTTTAGTGTTGTGTGTCACACACACTTACTCTACGCTGGCTCCCGCCTCTCTGTCTGACTCTCTCCACTCATGAGGTTTGGACTATTAACACCATGCAGCGCAATCTAGCACTCGAGCACTGCAGGGCTGATCGCTCCACATGACACATATGATGCCTCTAGCACAGGTCATGTGGAAAGAGCTGTCGACGCGAACATGGTACGTGTTTTGTGTCTCTTCTGCAAAAAATGTGGTTAAACTGTAAACATCTGTGGCTGCAGCTCTCTGTCTCTATCTGACGCGTGCAAACGCCAACCGTTATAGTGTTTTCTCACCATCTTTTGTACAATCTTTTGTTTTTCTCAATTCATAGTCACTCTCCTTGACTTTCCTGTGTACGATTCGGTTGCAAATCTCAAAAGAAAGGCTGGAAATATTGGGGCACATGCCAAATGAAAAACGGTTTCCTGTTTGTGCACTCTCACTTTGAGAAATTCAGCTTTTCGCACCTTTGCAAAATCTTCCCACAGTTTGGGGCGTTGCATTTTTCTCAGTATCTGAAAACTGGTACCATTTTAGTCAGTTTCATAAACTGAAACATGTTTTTTTTTTCACCGCACGATTGAGATTGAAATGATGTTTTGACCTCTGAACTAGGAAATGTCCCCGGTTTCCATTTCAGAAATCTGGTCGATATGGTTTTCTGAGGTGAGGGCATAAGATGATGGTGTTCTTTTGCAAACTTAATCACATAATGCTGAATGGTCCATAAAATAAACCACTGGGACTGCAGCGGTGGAAACTTTTGTGACTTTTTTGACCCTAAAGCAGGGGTCAACAGTCCTGCTCAGACTTCAGCTCTAATCAAACACACCTGAACCGGCTAATCACCCTCAGGTCATTCAAGATGTAGCTGAGTTTGTTTCTTCATCAGATTTGGAGAAATGTGTCTCAGCAATGGATGCTCTGCAGTGAATGGGTGCCGTCAGAATGAGAGTCTGATAAAAACATCACAATAATCCACACCACTCCAGTCCATCAGTTAACATCTGGAGAAGACAAAAGCTGAAACAAATCCATCAAGACGTTTCTAACTTCAAACTGTCGTTTCCAGCAAAAATAGAAATCCAGTGTATTGCTTTCTTACAAAAACACAGATGTTTGCTTCACAAGACTTCACAGATCATGTTAACTGAAAAGCTAAAAGGACATTTTAACAAAATATTACATTTTGCCAGGTGTTATTGTGCCAGTCCTTGTTAATGTTGTTCATTCTGGTTAAATTAGTTTGGATTATAATAGTGCCATCTTGTGGCTAGAGCTTACTATTGTTTTCCATTTGTTTTTGTTTTAACTGGTTTTATGTAAGGATCCAAATTTTACATTGAGTGTAAAATCCCCCTGATGTGATCACACATACATCACAAAGATGTTTGATGAGTGTGTTTTCATCGAAGGATGTATTTTTTAATGTTTGCTCTTTTGCAATATTTTTCAAAAACATTTACACTTAGATAATTAATTTAGACGATGTATGTAAAACTACTTTTTAAATCCTCTTTATCAGAAGTTTGTACTAAACAGATGCTTTCCAGATAAAACATGCTTTAACAGACATCTTGGAGATCTGTAGATCACACAACTTTGAAAATGTCAAACGCTAAATAGATGTCTGTCTTTACGCACCTTTATTTCCAATAATCCGAGTAAGGGCTTAATGAGAGATGCTAACATGCCTGTTTATTGTGATTAAAATGCAACATATTTTACTATGATTATGGTTTCTGTGATTGTGAGTTTAATTGCATCAATTTGATTGAAGTATTGTGTTTGCATGAGGTAAAGATTAATTGCAACTTTGCCTAAATGTAATTATAATCACATTATGAGGTGCATGTAAACATAATATTGCCATGAATTAAACAAACAATGTGCAAACCTCAAAAGGTTCATGCTCTCAGCAGGTTAGTTTATCACACAAAACTCAAATAATTGTTTTCACAAATCGTGTTAATTATGGTAATTATTATTATTATTTACATTTAGCACTGATTCTCTGCTGTCTCTCGCAGGGCTCTGAACCACTTCAAGGAATGAAAACTCAACAAGAAAATAATGACAAACAGAAGATTAAATTAAAGTGTAAACAAAAATGATTATTAGAGACGTCCTTTTGACTGGTCCATGATGAAATCACTATAAATGCATATGATGATAGAGGAACTGACATGAAATAACGGCTCTGAAGCATATTTCCCCCGTCAGACCATCTGTGACTGATGCAGCAGCGCGACATGATTTCATTCATTTTCAGAGAAAGTCTGTGATTTCCAGCAAACTATTAGTTCCCATGGTCAATCGACACGCTGTATGTCAGCTAACTTCTACTGGTCATTATAACAGTTAAAACAACATATATGCACAGGCAGATGCTCAAGTGAAAAGCATCCATCTCATAATTATTCATAAAAAAGTTACATACTGTAGAACATCTTTAAATTATTTATTTCAACTCCTATACATATGTATACAGATGTTTAATACTCAAAGGATTTCTAGTAAATAAACAATTCACAATGGTAACTAAAAGACAATGGTCTTTAACAACATTCACTGTTTCTAGACTATCCCAAGAACAGAAAACAACAAAAAATCATTTCCAGCAGCACTTACATTTATAAAGGCAGATTTATTTCCTAACCATAATCAATGTACAGTATGTATTATCTTGTCAAATTCTTAAATAACCATAATACATGCACGTATGCATGACATATGCATGACTTTTTTTTTTAAGAGGTGGCATAAATATATTTACAATGCAATTACAATTTCATAAATGTTAATCACTGCAGTGCAAGATTACTTGTCAAACAAATACATAAACTGAAATCATAGCTTATACGGAGAATGCAGACATGACATAGTAAAATTACTTCCAATAATCCTGAAAATAGATTTGAAAATAAATGTTACTGTTTTATGTTAGAATAAAAACAAACAAACAAACAAACTCTGTGATGTCGACAAACTCATACGGGGCAATTCATATCTTGAATTTGGGGGCATTTTTACTGATTCTGTGGCATTTACAAGCATTCACACCAACACCAGACTAGCTAGTAAAGTATTAAGTGTTGCACATTTTATTGGTGCAGAGATGAGTATGTGTACTTTGTAAAAGGTTTGCAACTGCTTATCACTTATACACACCACAGTTAAATTCTGTCATCTGTCACATACAACTAACAAACAGACATTTAATGTTCATTTTAATGTGCAAAGTACTGAAAATTTAAAGCACTTTTTTTTTACAGCACTAAATTGGTCTCTTAATAACACTTGTGGTCTTCATGTACACTGGAACACTTGAGACAAATACAGGAAATCCGTAAACAGACAAGCAAAGAGCGCAGCTGTGGGTATTAGGACGGGCCCTTGGTTTCAATGTGGGGTAAGGAGGGTCTGCCCATGTGTACTAAACTACTTTTTAACATTAAGTAATTATTTCAGCACTAAATTCTGTTAGTTTTCCAAATTCTTAAACAAAATGAAAAATAAGTCTCTTTTTTGCTTCAAATGAATAAAATTTACACCGACCCTGCTGTATGTAGTTGAAGCTACACACTTTAAGTATTGCTTTTAAAAAGGGATCCACACTATGTCATTTGATAAAAACTAAACTTCTCCTGTTCAGTGAAACACCAAAAGCTGTCCTGCCAACCACCAAAACAAAGAAGAACAACAACAACAACAATTAGACGTTTATTTTCATTGTTTTCTATTTTTAGCTTTCTTTTTAAACAAATTCAACTGGGACTACAAGCTCATAGAATCTGATATGTTTTGTTGTGGAAACGCTTGAGCTCCGCGCATGCGCAGTAGGACGCGGCAGCGGCAGCATGGCGGAGCCCGGACAGAAGCATGCGCTGGAGATGGTAAATCAAACTTCATTCACCCATTCTGTGATTTTATTACATGACGATATAGAAGACATCACATCCTCTACAAACCTGGTCAAATGTGTCAGGTCTGAGTGTTGTGTCTGCTCCGTTATATGTCGCTACAGTGCGGGTTTTCCTCGTGTTTGCTGAGGCACAGGTTTCCAAAGCAGATAAACATTAATACAGACAGACGTACATTAATAGTACCTTTAACATATTTACTTTTTATTGACTTGTCAAGGTGGAGAAACTTATATAAATAGCGAACACACACGCAAAACTGTTTATTGATAAATATTAGGCCTACTTTTAAAAAATGGGGCTGTCAGTAAAATAAAACAAGACAGATTAATATCATGATTTACCTAGACAACACAGTGAAACAGTAATGTTAGTAATTCTTAAGCTATAACTAGAATTAGACATTATATGTAGGTGTACAGGTCTTCATCTGGCAGAGGTTATTGTATTTTTATGAGAGCAGTAACTGTAAATCAAATCATATGTAAGATTACTATGTGCAGATGAATGAATGTGCTGACATTTAGTTTGTGCTAGTTTTAATAATTTTTTGATTTAGCAATTTAAATTGTTAGATTTTAAAATTTTTAATTTTAAAAATCGAGTGTTTGTTTTAGAACATATTTATGTTTTAACCCTTATTTTGCACATAATGTTATTCACATTATTTTGCCAAGCATAAGCGATTTATTAATAGTTATGTGTGAATAACTAGAAAAAATAAAGTGTAGAAAACTGTCAAATTATTTGTGCTACAAACCAGTGTGTTCATAATTACAACAATTCTTTCAAAGAATATAAGAAATACCAGTTTGCAATATCAAGCAGCATTACAAGCTGTTTTGCACAGCCAGAATATTAATGAAATGAAAGTTAAGGTGGATAGCAGAGATACTGTACATTCATGTTTGTTTCATTGCCTTCAATTTGTACATTGTCTAGAGGACAACATTAGGCAGGATCTGGAATAATGTTGCTGTGTTGTTTTTTTTTTTTTTTTAATAAAGAAAATAATTTTTAATTTTTTTAATCCAACTGATAAGTTAATAAAAATAAATAATCAATCAGTCATCAAAAAAAATGATCATTAGTTGCAGCTCTAGTTCAGTTATGTGAAAATGATTTAAAAGCTCAGATGAGCAGCAAAACAGTAGAGAGTCACAAACACTTTTTTGCATCCAAAAGTAGATGTAGTTCAAATTTCTGAACTTCACTAAATTAAACTTCATTTTGCTGCTGCAAACCAGCTTCATAAGAGGTGAATCCAGTAGTAAATGAAAGAAGTAATTACTTTGAAAATAGATATTACCGGGTTGTATATACAAGATGTCAAATTGGGCACTCAAGACTCTATTTATTGAAAGGGGAAGAGAAATCAATTTGTGACTTATGTAAAAATATTTTGGGTGTATAACATATTTTAATAGAATGTCCAATTTTAAATTATATTAAACAGTGTCTTTACTCAGAAAATATACTAAAAGATATTTTTTAAAAGGCCTCCACTGGAAGAATTGTAGAATTTTTATCATTGATTAAATTGAAAGATTCTATATGATTTTTATCAGTGCTATTATTATTTGGATGTGATTGCTTCTTAAGAAAATATTATATGATTGTAAATGATGTATTGAAATGATACTGTTAATGTTGCCATGAATATAGCCATTGTTGCTGATATAGAATAAATAAGTATGTAAGTAAATTTATTTATTTATTTATTTTGGACCATATGCCCAGCCGTGTGTTTTTCTGCACACATGTATTGGACTGATGTCTGTGGATATCTGATGGCTCGTCTGCTTTCACAGGTGCGGGCGGACGGAGCTGACGAGGGCTGTGTGACGTTTGTGCTTCATGAAGAGGATCACACGCTGGGCAACTCGCTCAGATACATGATCATGAAGAGGTCAGACAAACTCCACGACTGAACATCATTCACGTCTGATTTAGATCGGGACCCTGTTGCAGTTTTGCCTTGTTTAGCAGTTTATGACATCAGTGAGACTTTTCTGCAGGGAGGAGGTGACTGTCTGGGCAGCGGTCTGTATCAGCCGTGTTTAGTCTGAGTCGCGTGTGGTTTTGTTTCTGCAGTCAGGACGTGGAGTTCTGTGGATACAGCATCACACACCCGTCAGAGAGCAAAATCAACTTTCGCATACAGACGCGAGGTGAGAGACTCCTTTATTGTGTGTGATATCTGACCGTTAGCACTGACAAAAACACCTGTACTATACTCCACACCAAGCTGACACTGAAACACTAAAAATGTAATGATACCCTTCTTTCTGTAGTACAGAGTCAAAACCCAGCAGTGGTTTTCATTTGTTTGTTTGTTTTTTTAACAAAATAACCAAGTAAACAAACTCTTAGCAATTCCTTTTGTGCAGTATAATAGTAATGTAATAATAATATACATATATATAATATAAAATAAAATAATATATAATAAAACTAAGTAATATAATCACAATTCTAGTAGTGCAGCATTATAGCTCTATGATTTGTTTCCCATCTTGGCGTGTTTTTGGTCATGCAAACCACTGAGTGTCAGTCATCAGCAGGAAGATGCAGTGCAGTTATTGAAGGCCAAATGGTCACTTGTAAACAGATATGCATTAGTAAAATCACAATAGCGCTGGACTGAGACCCAGATATACTTTATGCAAAATCAAAGAATGTCATTTGGAACAAAACGAAGTATATTTAGAATTGAAGGTGTTTGAAACAGCTTGCCAAAGCAATTTTTGAAAAATAAAAAATCACACATCCACATCGCTATGATTAGATTCTTTAACTGCTGCAAATTAAATACTTAAAAATAGTAGTGATTAAAAAAAAAACGTGTCATTCTCAAATTCTAGTTCTTCTAATTCTGCTGTTTTCAGATTGTGAAGTAAAATGCTGAAAGTGCTCAAACTCTTACTCTGAGGTTCAGTCATTTGTAATGCACTTTTAAAACTTACTAAAGTTGTTCTCTGAAGTGTTTAATGTAATGATAGATGAATAACATTTATTCTTTTGAAACAGAAAATGCTACACGCAACTGCAAAATAAAACATGATTAGGTTCTTAGGAAAATGTTTTCATGGTTTTAAGACTAAAAATGTATTTTAGATGAGATGTTAAAAATCAGTGTAGGCTTAAAATACATTTTAATAATGAATATTGAAATTCAGCAAATGCTACATTTCATCACTCTTCAAAAGAAAGAAAAAGTAGATTTAAAACTATATACTAAGCTTTTTTTCCCCATTTAAATCATCCTAGTGAACAAAACCTCCCCTAACTGAGGAATCAGACTTGTACAGGTGCATCTCAATAAATTAGAATGTCGTGAAAAAGTTCATTTTTTCTTGTAAGTTATTTCAAAAAGTGAAACTTTCATATATTTTAGATTCATTGCATGTAAAGTAAAACATTTCAAAAGTTTTTTTGTTTTAATTTTGATGATTAGAGCTTACAGCTCATGAAAGTCAAAAATCAGTATCTCAAAATATTAGAATATTTACATTTGAGTTTCAATAAATGACCATCCATACAGTATAAATTCTGGGTATCTCTTGTTCTTTGAAATCACAATAATGGGGAAGACTGCTGACTTGGCAGTGATCCAGAAAACAAACATTGACACCCTCCATAAAGAGGGTAAGTCACAGAAGGTCATTACAGAAATGTGTGGCTGTTTACAGAGTGCTGTATCAAAGCAAAGTTGACTGGAAGGAAGAATTTGGGTAGGAAAAGGTGTACAAGCAACAGGGATGACTGCAAGCTTGAGAATACTGTCAAGCAAAGCTGATTCAAAGACTTGTGAGCTTCACAAGGAGTGGACTGAAGCTGGAGTCAGTGCATGAAGAGTCACCACGCTCGCTACCAAGCCATTTCTGAACCGGAGACAACGTCAGAAGCGTCTTACGTGGACTGTGGAGAAAAAGAACTGGACTGTTTGTCAGTGGTCTAAAGTCCTCTTTTCAGATGAAAGTAAATTTTGCATTTCATTTGGAAATCAAAGTCCCAGAGTCTGGAGGAAGAGTGGAGAGGCACAGAATCCAAGCTGCTTGAAGTCTAGTGTGAAGTTTCCACAGTCAGTGATGATTTGGGCTGCCATGTCATCTGCTGGTGTTGGCCCACTGTGTTTTCTGAAGTCCAGTCAACGCAGCCATCTACCAGGAAATTTTAGAGCACTTCATGCTTCCTTCTGCTGACAAGCTTTTGAGATGTTGATTTCATTTTTCCAGCAGGACTTGGCACCTGCCCACACTGCCAAAGGTACCAAAGCTGGGTTCAGTGACCATGGTGTTACTGTGCTTTACTGGCCAGTAATCTCGCCTGACCTGAACCCCCAGAGAGAATCTATGGGGTATTGTCAAGAGGTAGATGAGAGACACCAGACCCAACAATGCAGATGACCTGAAGCCTGCTATCAAAGCAACCTGGGCTTCCATACCACCTCAGCAGTGCCACAAACTGATCACTTCCATACCACGCAGAATTGAGGCAGTAATTAAAGCAAAAGGAGCCCCTACGAAGTATTGAGTACATATACAGTAAATGAACATACTTTCCAGAAGGCCAACAGTTCACTAAAAATGATTTTTTTTTTATTGGTATTATGAAGTATTCTAATTTGTTGAGATAGTGAATCGGTGGGTTTTTGTTAAATGTGAGCCTAAATCATCACAATTAAAAGAACCAAAGACTTAAACTACTTCAGTCTATGTGCATTGAATTTATTTAATACACGAGTTTCACAATTTGAGTTGAATTACTGAAATAAATGAACTTTTCCACGACATTCTAATTTATTGAGATGCACCTGTATAACCGAATCCCAGAGATGCCTGAATGCCACAGGTCAACCTGAGCATGTTTATTTCAGAGAACAGGACAGGAGCGCCGTGTTCATTATCTCTCTGATGTTGTGCAGATGGGATTCCAGCGTCTGAACCTCTGCGCAGTGGGCTGAACAACCTGACTGACGTGTGCACACATGTGCTGCAGACCTTTGAGGTGAGGCTGCTGGACTTGACCTGTTGTTTGCCATCTGAAATAAAACGATTCATTGTTATTGTGAAATAAAAGTGATTTTGGTCATATCACCCACCCCTGTTCTCAGAGACTGATTCTGCAGATGCATTAGTGTCATTACAAGACTCATTGTTCTGTTTGTCCTGCATCTTGATTGAAACAGGCACGGATGAAAGCATTCAAGGAGAAAGAAGAATCAATGACATGAAGATCTTGAGCAGACGCTCACTCAGGATGAACGAATGTAGAACTGGAGCATGTTCTGCTCTCGATTACAAAAGAACAGACACGTTCCTTACGGTTCTTCTAGCATGTGTATGTTTGATTTTCTATATCATTGTTCCTGTTTTTGTGAGTACATGAACATTGGTGAATGGTTTGTGCCAGTGCGCTGAAAAGTTTCAAAACTCACATCTGAGTATAAGCAGTATTGATTGGTTTGTCTGTATGAAAATCTGAAGGAAATGCATTTTTGAACTGTTATAAGATCATACAAGGAGTACATTTTCAGATATAAAAATCACACATATATTTTGGATTTATTAGCAGCGTTTAACATGAGATGATACATCCTAAATCAAATGAGACACAAGTGCTGTGATCTCAGATGATTAATTTTGATATTGAGCATTCCTGAACAATAAAAACAGATTGTAATAATGTCTTTTAACAAGTCTTCATTCCTGTTTATTTGTTACTCAGGTCCAGTGTTTTTTTGTTTTGTTTTTTTTTTCTCACAAAATAACATCCTTCTCACGCCAAATGTGGAGCTAAAGGGACAGTTCACCCAAACATGAGAACTCTGTCACCATTTTCTCCCAGAGCTTGATGTGTGTGTGTGTGTGTGTGTGTGTGTGTGTGTGAATCTCATAAAAACATTTCGTCCTACAATCAAAAGTGAAACGGGCTGACTGGACACAGACGCCACCATGAAGCAATCAGGAGGATCATTTGATGAATCCTGGATCGGGGTCAGCATCATTTAGTGCACTATGCATTCAGCTGAAGTCAAAACTTTACATACACCTTTCAGAATCTGCAGAATGTTAATTATTTTACCAAAATAAGAGGGATCATACAAAATGCATGTTATTTTTTACTTAGTAGTGACCTGAATATTTCACATAAAAGATGTTTACATATAGTCCACAAGAGAAAATAATAGTTGAATTTATAAAAATGTCCCCGTTCAAAAGTTTTCATCCCCTTGATTCTTAATACTGTGTCGTTAGCTGAATGATCCACAGCTGTGTTTGTTTGTTTTGTGATAGTTGTTCATGAGTCTCTTGTTTGTCCTGAACAGTTAAACTGTCTGCTGTTCTTCAGAAAAATCCTTCAGCTCCCACTAATTCTGTGGTTTTCCAACCTTTTTTTGTATTTGAACCCTTTCCAACAATGACTATGATTCTGAGATTCATCTTTCCACACTGAGGACAACTGAGGGACTCATATGCAGCTATTACAGAAGATTCAAACACTCACTGATGCTCCAGAAGAAAAAACCATGCATTAAGAGCCGTAAAGGGAAAAACTTTTGAACAGAATGAAGATGAGTACACTTTTCTTGTTTTGCCTAAATATCATATTTTTTTCATTTCGTACTGCCCTTCAGAGGCTACAGAAGATACTTGTTTCCCAGAAGACAAAATAAGTTAAATTTCCCTGATCTTCAAATTCAAAAAGTTTTCACCCCCGGCTCTTAATGCATGGTTTCTCCTTCTGGAGCATCAGTGAGTGTTTGAATCTTCTGTAATAGCTGCATATGAGTCCCTCAGTCGTCCTCAGTGAGAAAAGATGGATCTCAAAATCATACAGTCATTGTTGGAAAGGGTTCAAATACACAAAAATGCTGGAAAACCACAGAATTAGTGGGAGCTGAAGTATTTTTCTGAAGAACAGCAGACAGTTTAACTGTTCAGGACAAACAAGAGACTCATGAACAACTATCACAAAACAAACAAACACAGCTGTGGATCATTCAGCTAACGACACAGTATTAAGAATCAAGGGGGTGTAAACTTTTGAAAGGGGTCATTTTTATAAATTCAACTATTATTTGTGACCCTGGAGCACAAAACCAGTCTTAAGTGTCAATTTTTTTGAAATTGAGATTTATACATCATCTGAAATCTGAATAAATCTTTCCATTGATGTATGGTTTGTTAGGATAGGACAATATTTGGCTGAGATACAACTATTTGAAAATCTGGAATCTGAGGGTGCAAAAAAAAAATCAAAATACTGAGAAAATCACCTTTAAAGTTGTTCAAATGAAGTTCTTAGCAATGCATATTACTAATCAAAAATGAAGTTTTGATATATTTACAGTAGGGAATTTACAAAATATCTTCATGGAACATGATCTTTACTTAATATCCTAATGATTTTTGGCATAAAAGAAAAATGGATAATTCTGACCCATACAATGTATTGTTGGCTATTGCTACAAATATACCTGTGCTACTTATGACTGCTTTTGTGCTCCAGGGTCACATTTTCTCTTGTGGACTATATGTAAACATCTTTTATGTGAAATATCTTATTCAGGTCAGTACTAAATAAACAATAACATGCATTTTGTATGATCCCTCTTATTTTGGTAAATTAACATCTTGCTGATTCTGGAAGGTGTATGTGGTTTCTTGCAGCTCAGCATCATGCATGACACGAGGATGAAGAACACACCAAAAAAACAGACGTAGAATCCAAACAGCCAACAGTCCTTCACATTAAGGACAACATTTTAAAGGATTTTCATCTAGCTTTGTGCTGTTACGCTGTCAGTAGTATATAAATGAACAGTGTTTGCTGTTGCTCCATGCATATCTCTCCATTTAACACATCATTCATTGGACATTTGACAGCTTCAAGGCTTTTGTTAAAATTGCAGATCATATTTCACATTGTTGTAGGGCCCTGTTTTGTACTTCTACATTATTGTCTGTGCTATTTATAGATCAGCTCTACCTTTACACAAATAATGGTTTGCATATTTCTCTCTAAATATCGCCCTTCAAGCCATTGCTCAGTTCATGATGCATCAAGACAATGACCCAAATCACACAAATAAATCCATGCACCAAAAATGCCTGACCTTAGCCTATTCAGATGCTATGACATAACCTAAAGAGAGCTGTACCATCCCTGAAATACTGATGAAGTAAAACAGATTGGGAGGGATAGTCCAAAATTAGTCAAAGTCTTATAAACAGCAGCAGAAGGTTTCGAAATAAGTACAAATGCTGTGTGTAGTCAGACGGTGTTTGTCTATAGCTGTGAGTTCAGTATTGATCAGGGCACATTCTATTACTAATCAATGCAGAAACCCAGATATTTTCTACAGTTCATAAACTTATTCCTGCCACATTACAAATCACATTATAATACCAACGATGAAACCACAAAGCTGACATGAAGGCAGGTATAATTACAATATAAAGATATTGTAATTATTATCAATGTTTTTTTTAATTAATATGAAGATTTTTATAGTTATAGTAACCTAATGAAGCTCTGACTGTTTGTTAAAGTCATAATTGATTTGATGTTATTTGATTGTATTTTTTATTTCAAACACGCATAGGCTTATAGAAAGATGCATAAAACAAACCCATAAAGAAAATGAGCAAATAATACATCTACCAAGAGCCCCGCCCCTCAGCGCTCACGTGACGCAAAGCGGAAGTCTCGTGGTCGCACGTATGTGACGTAAAGCGGAACACAGTGACGTTTGTTGATTCTTCGGTTTACACAGACCGGTGTTATTTGTAACTGTAGTATTTATTCATGATTTCAACCATGTTTGTCAGGCAATGAAAGTACCGTTTATGCCACTGCGCTTTAAAGACGTCAAAGAGCGGCGGTTCGTCTTCAGGATTTCAGGTACACAAAGAGAGCAAATGATGATCGATTGGTTAATCATCTTCGAGAATCATCTGATCTGTTCATCAGTCAGACTAACCTCATCATTTCTGATCGCTTTGATGTCCTCAGCTCGATTCCTGACGGCAGCTGTCAGTGTTATTAACCTCAGCAGAGGAAAACAAACTGAAACATATAACATATGAAACATCCTAGATTTACTCTTTAACAGTGTCAGATGAGGCTATAAAAGATGTTACATTCACAACACTCATGCTGCTGATGATTAATGTCTCAGAAATGAAATAACTCTGTAATGCTCGCTAATATATTACATTAGCTAATGTTATTCCGTACAAAACGCATCCAGAGTGAAGCATGAGAACTGTCATGAAGTTTTATTGTTATTTATTAGAAAAGTTGTTAGTTTAACAGAACAGCTTATTAATATCTGGCAAAGGTTTGTCCAGTAAATCTAAGTCAAGGTGTCAGAAAACCAAACAATACAGAAAATATGATCACAATAGAGCCCATGATGTGTGGCTGTAGAGTTTCTCGATGCATTGAATCGAATAGCAGGTATTTCCAGCACATCTGCTGAGTATTTCAGATACTAGCTGACCTCAAACCCAGATTCTGTGCATTTCACCCTGAGAAGAGGGAAATTACAGCACTTTCCTTCTCTGAGTGTTTGTTCAAATGTACAGGATGAAATAAACTGACCACATCATGCAATTCTTTTGTTTTTGTCTTATGAATAAAAGACTCAGGGAATGGAAAACCGTACGCAGGCTTATTTAGGGTATGTAATATATCCACCGGTCAGTTTGACACTACATTCTTAAACAGAATTTACAAATTGCAGGCAGTAAAATGAATCATAATTTCTAATTGTTTATTTTCTATCGGAAGTCATGCTAATTTTTTTTGCACAGAGTGCCATGGGCTATAGGAATATTGTGAGACATTTCATTTAATATGTCCCACAGTGTCAAACAGTGCCAGCTGTGTTCTTGTGATTATTATCCTGCATGAATTCAGTGATCATCTACTCCGTGTCTTATATGAAGTCTTTCTACACCACCAGTTAATCACTACTGTACTCAAGTGAGACATTTTCACATTAAGCTGATATTTAAGTGGATGTATAACAAGTAACTCCCCGAACTCTTTGGTAGACTTATGCTGACAAATTCATCTGGCTGCACTGATAAAAATGATTTTTTGGTGAAGTAAATACTACATAAAAACAAATGTAATTTCTACATTAATTTAGTTCAGGCAAAAATTAAAAAATTAAAGTAAATTCTATATTAGTACTCAATTTAAGCTTGTAGAAATTAAAGTTTGAACTTATAAGTATATTTTACTTGGAATTGTTTGTTATGTTTACAAGGATTCTTTAAGTAAATATCAAAGTCATGATCCCGTTGTTCCCATCATGCACTTGGGCATGAATAATTAATAAGGTTAACTTTTTTGCTGTTTTTGAGATGTATTTACAGAGTTTTATGGTTGCTTTTGTTGTTAGGTTTAGTAACTTACTGTTTTGTGGCATCTGGAGTTGATTTTCTACTCAAATTGACCCATTCATACTCAAACATTATCCACTGATTGTCACCGTCATTGTGTATGGTGTACCAAGTATTGAGGTCTCTGTGTTCATTTGGGTAGCAATTCTATTAGTGGACATATTATCTTAAGCCGGATAACAAGCTGTCTATTTGCTTACTTACATGTTTGTGAGTGAATCACATGCTTTAATAGCATGGTTGTTATCCAGTGCTGCATCGATTGAGTAAATTTTAGAAGCCATGACTGAGTGAAATGTACTTAAGTATTGCAGATTCAACTTAAAATAATTAAGTAAAATGTATTCATCAAACTCTAACCGGCCATGTTAAATTTACTTATTTCCTTAACTTAGTTAAGTAGACTTTACTTAATTAAATACTTGCATTTTACTTAAAATTGATGTGTGCAAAAACTTGCCAAATAAAAATTAAGTAAATCTTACTTATTGTTTTTTTCAGTGTGCCCAAAACCACCACACTTTCAGAAATTCCCTCAGAGATAAATTGCCTTGTTTGTTTTGGGTCCTTTGATGTCAGCACTTTCTACCATTGCTAATCAGAATGTATACGGAGCTATACCGTAATATAAAATATAAATTGTGATGAAATATGCAGTATTTTCAGGAGTGCTCTCTGTTGGGTGCATGCTGTACACGACCAGTCAGAAGTTTCTGAACAGTAAGATTTTTAATGTTTTAAAGAAGTCTCTTCTGCTCACCAAACCTGCATTTGTTTGATCCAAAGTACAGCAAAAAACAGTAACATTCTGAAATATTTTTACTATTTAAAATAACTATTTTCTATTTTAATATATTTTAAAACGTAGTTTATTCTTGTGATTTCAAAGCTGAATTTTTAGCATCATTACTCCATAATAATAATATCATTACTCCAGTCATATAATCCTTCAGAAATCATTTTAATATTCTGATTTGCTGCTCAAGAACATTTATTATTATTATTATTATTATTATTATTATTATTATTATATTGAAAACAGCTGAGTAGAATTTTTTCAGGTTTCTTTGATGAATAGAAAGTTCAGAAGAACAGCATTTATCTGAAATAGAAATCTTTTGTAACATTATAAATGTCTTTATCAGCACTTTTGATCACTTTAAAGATCATCAATTTTTGATCATCCCTGCTAAATAAAAGTATTAATTTCTATACCCCCCCCCACCACCAAAAAAAACAAACAATGATACTGACTCCAAGCTTTTGAATGGTGTAGTGTATAATGTTACAAAAGCTTTTTAATTCAGATAAATGCTGATCTTTGTATCTTTCTATTCATCAAAGAATCCTGAAAAAATGTTTAAATATTGATAATAATAATAATAAATGTTTCTTGAGCAGTAAATCAGCATATTAGAAGGATTTCTGAAGATCATGTGACACTGAAGACTGGAGTAATGATGCTGAAAATACAGCTATGAAATCACAGTAATAAATTACATTTTAAAATATATTCAAATAGAAAACAGTTATTTTAAACAGTAAAAATATTTCAAAATGTTACAGTTTTTTTACTGTACTGGATCAAAGCTCGCTGACTTGGTGATCGAAGAGACTTCTTTAAAAAAACATTAGTCTCTTTGCTTGTTCAAAGTATTGTCTGGTGGTGTATATGTGTGTGTTGATGAGTGTTGATGGTGTGTGTGTGTGTGTGTGTGTGGATCAGCTGTGTTTGCGGCGATGGCTATCCTGTTTGCGGTGGTGGCTCGAGGGTCGACTGTCCTGGCTAAACACGCCTGCTTCTCTGGAAACTTTCTGGAGGTGACAGAACAGATCCTGGCCAAAATCCCGTCGGAAAACAACAAACTCACGTATTCCCACGGCAGGTACAGCTGTCTGACTGAGCTCTTCATTCAGCCTTTTTATTCTGTATGTTTTAATTCTGTTTGAGTGTAAAATTTTTCGTTTGTCCTTTTGGTTTTTGATTAGGTTTGTTTTAAATTTGTTGTACAGTACTTTGGTTTCAACACCTGTTGTTTTTAAATATGCTTTATAAATAAACTAAACTAAACTGTGAATGGTCTGAGGTTGGTCTGCTCTGATGCGTTTGTGCTGTTGTTTTTCAGCTATCTCTTCCACTACATCTGCCACGAGAGGATCGTCTATCTGTGCATCACTGATGACGTGAGTATCTGTCCAGGGAAAGTTTGAAAGTTTGTGAATCTGAAAAAAAAAAAAAATGTCAAGGCCCTGGAAAATTTTGAAAATAAGCATACATAGATACAGGTCCTTGAAAGAGCTAGAATTTAGAAGTTTTCTGGAAAAAATTCCATATTATTCCCTCCGGTCCGCTAATGTGTTATTTCACCAACACTTCGTGGCCTATGCATACTAGCTTGCTTGATTTGTTAGTTACGTGCATTTACGCGTTACGTTAAGTGTTTCCCGCGTGAGCTACTTTGTGTTGAACATTGCCATGACGTTCACACGCGCATGAAACTGCTACAGTGGTACCTCAACGTTTCACAGACAAACCGTGTTCAATAAACATTAAACATCTGTGATAATCTGTTGCCCAAATATTTAATGTAGTGTTGAATTGCTTTGCTTGTTAAGATAATGTAAACCCATTAGGCAAGAAAAAGCATATTCATATATCTTAAAACTTCTGGTTACATGAGCCTAAGCTCTTTTCAATAAAATCCATGCAAAAGTTAATATCAGCTCATTTTAGAATACAGTATAGGATGTACCGAATATTCTTCAGTTTTATGAAGAACAGAAATACGACAAATAGACTATCAGATCTCTGTCGTATGGCCAAAAATAAATGCAAAAAAATGCATAGTTGTTTGACACATGAGAACGGTAACAATGTATCTTACAAGGTAACACGATGTAACCTTGCTGTCACTTGACATGTGTCCAGATTAAGTCCCTGTCTGTCCTGTGAGCTGTTTCTGTGTCGGTCTGGGCTGGTTCTGAGCTGTCTGTCACTCTTGCAGGAGTTTGAGCGCTCGCGTGCCTTCGGTTTCTTGAACGAGGTGAAGAAGCGGTTTCAGACCACCTACGGCTCGCGAGCTCAGACCGCACTGCCCTACGCCATGAACAGCGAGTTCTCCAGCACGCTGGCTGCACAGATGGTACGTCTGCTGTCTTTCTACACGCTTCACCTCTAAACACGACTGCCAGTTTATTCTCTGTTGTGCTTGTCTGTGTGGTTAGACAAGGGTTTGCACACACAGCAGCTGCCCTCAAAATCTCAGGATTTCACAGAAACACTCTACATAGTGTTACATACATAGAGCTGGTGGATGCAGAATACATTTGATCAAACCTCATTGACCATCATTGCTATGACTGGCCACAAATCAAGACATGCAGGTGAATCTACAGAAAAACAGAGGTGTACGGGTGCATTAGCTGAGCAAATGTGTGCTTAAACTGTCCGGTTTGTTTTGTTTTCAAGAACCACTACATCTCTAATGTACTTTCTTAGTAAAGAATGAATTTGCAGTATAAAATGCTGCTTGTGATTTTTATTTTTTGCAACTTGGATGCAATCAGTAAAATTCAAATGTGTAAATTTAAGACAAAATAGAATTAAATAAAAAAAACAAAACTATGAATTCTAGATGGTTAACTGAAAGGGTGTAGATGTGGGTCATGTGGTTTCAGGATTAAGAGGCCTGTGATGCTGTTGACCTTTAGTTTAGACTTTATTGCATGCGTTCACATGACTCTGTTAATCTGTGACTCTCCAGTTAGACAAATATGTAGCCTATGAAGTTTTAGCAGATACTTTCCACAATCCAGCAGTGATTTACAGTAAACGTACGACATTAATAGTCTCCTAGGAGTGGCTTCAGTGGTAATAATGCTCTGCACTGATGCAGATCCAAAATAAACAAAAAGTGACGCTTCAACACAACCAAAATTTTAAGCATTTCACCTTTTGCTGCAACATGATGTAGGCATCCATTGACCAATCCATTGATCAATGGATGAATCAGTTAAATATTGTATTTTCATGATATTATCAGAAGTTCATCAGTCAGTCATACTGACATGAATGTGTTTTGCTGTTATTGCTAGAAACATCACTCAGATCCCAAAGGCTCAGACAGACTGCCAGAAACACAGATGCACGTAGACGACCTGAAAGGCATTATGGTCCGGAACATCGGTGAGGCTCTTTATTCAGTTTTCTAGATGTCAGCGGTGACTTTGAGTGAACATGTGCTGCGTTGTGTTGCTGTAGATCTCGTCGCTCAGAGAGGAGAGAGACTCGAGCTGCTCATCGATAAAACAGAGAACCTGATGGATTCTGTGAGTTTCTGTTTCCTCTGTTAGTTTCTGTCACTTTATGGTATGTATGCTGATGATCATTCCTCTTGTATGTGCAGTCCGTCACCTTTAAAACAACGAGCCGTAACCTGGCCCACGCCATGTGTATGAAGAACCTGAAGCTAACCATCATTGTGGTAGTAATCGTGCTGGTAAGATCTGGAGCTCACAGCAGAGAAAACATCACAGTCCAGTAACAGACCATCCCCAGAGAAACACAGCAATAACAGCCATATCTCAATGCACATGTTTAGAAGAGTGATTCCCCCATTTCAACCAAACAGTAGATCCAAAATGTTTCACGTCAAATCACTTTTATTTATATGGAACTTTATACAATACAGATTGTTTCAAAGCAGCTTCAAAGTGATGAACAGGAAAATAATGATTCAGTAATAAACAGAATTCAGTTCTGCTGTAAAGCAGCTCAAAAGGGATTAATAATCTGTCAGATGCTGTAAAATTAAGTTCAAAATAATCAAGTCGTGTTCTCCACACTGTTTCGGTAAATGAACCCAAGGAAGAATGATCTGTAGTAATACTTAACATAAACATTTTTCACTCCATCTTCTGCTGTTGTGCGTAGACAATTGAATTCCACCTATTTTTGGCGCCGCGGTGAGCTGTTAATTCTGCTCATCATGCTGGTCAGAGTCGCCAAAACCCAATGACTGCATTTGAATAGACCTTTGGGTTACAAGTCAGACTGTCTAACCATTAGGCCACGACTGTAATAGTAATCCTGTTAAACTGTTAAACGAAACATATTAAATTAAATTTAAAAATTGTTGTATCCACATAGGTATGTATGTACAGTATCTCACAAAAGTGAGTACACCCCTCACGTTTCAGCAACTATTTTAGTATATCTTTTCAAGGGACAATACTATAGAAATGAAACTTGGATATATTTTAGAGTAGTCAATGTGCAGCTTGTATAGCAGTGAAGATTGCAATCTCTGAAAATAACTCAGCATACGGCCATTATTGTCAAAAAAGCTGGCAACAAAGTAGTACACCTAAGTGATAACAGCTATACTTCATTTAACCATGCAAACCACATGTCCTATTCATCATGTTCATGTATTTGTCTACTTGATAGAGCCATACAAATTTGTGTATCTTGTATTAGAGCAGTTAAAATTTGGTCCTTTGAGTACAGTTCTCTCACTGTGACCTGGATGTTCAACATAACCTCATGGCAAAGAACTCTCTGAGGATTTGAGAATCAGAACTGTTCTCTCCACAAGGAATGTGAGGCTATAGAAGTTCAGTAACACCCTGAAACTGAGTTACAGTACAGTGTGGGTCATACAGAGTTTTGCAAGGCGGGTTCCACTCAGAACAGACACCATGGCGTGGAGTCAAAGAAGTTAGGTCCTCATGCTGTGCATCAGGTGCAGAAGATGAGCTTCAAAAAACAGATGCATAGTGCTGCCAGCATTGCTAGAGTTGCAGAAGTGGAAGATTGGCTTGTCAATGCTCAGACCATGCGCATACACTGCAACAAGTCAGTTTGCGCTGTCATCACAGAGTGAAGCCCCTTCTGAAGCTGGCTCACAAAAAAGCCTGAAACAGTTTGCTGAAGACAACCTGTCCAAGAGCATAGTGCATGGAACCATGTCCTGTAATTCTGATGAGACTCAAAGACAAAGCTTGTTTGGCTCAGATGGTGTCCAGCATGTGTGGCGATGCCCTGGTGAGAGTACCAAGAAAACTGTGTCTTGCCACTCAGTCAAGCATG
Source organism: Tor tambroides (assembly GCA_021397915.2). Taxonomy (NCBI): domain Eukaryota; kingdom Metazoa; phylum Chordata; class Actinopteri; order Cypriniformes; family Cyprinidae; genus Tor; species Tor tambroides. The sequence goes on along the minus strand of JAFVLL020035963.1, from coordinate 6,261 downwards.
GTGGTGAAGTAGCATCATGGTCTGGGGCTGCATGGTGCTGCTGGTACTGAGGAGCTGGAGTTCATTGGGGAAACATGGAGTCCAACATGTACACATGTGACATTCTGTAGCAGAACGTGATGCCCTCCCGCTTCAGAAACTGGGCCAAACGGCAGATTCCAGCATGTAGCGACCCCAAACACACCGCCAGATGTGATGATGAAGGTGAAGGTGAAGAAAGTGATGGGTGAAATGAAAGTCTGTCTCCAGACCTGAACCCTATTAGACACCGTGGGGCATCCCTCAAGCGGAGGTGGAGAAGCACCATGTGTGGCATCCAGCAGCTCTGTGATGTCATTATGGAGGAGTGGAAGAGGATGCCAGCAACAACCTGTGCAGCTCTGGTGAACTTCCCATGCCCAGGAGGATTAAGGCAGTGCTAGATAACAATGGTGCCCCCTACAAAATGTTGACACTTTGGACCCAGTTTTGACATGTTCATAGGGTCTACTCATTTTTGTGCCAGTTATTTAGACAACAATGGCTATATGCTGAGTTATTTTTAGAGGACAGTAAATTTGTACTTCTGCAAGCTGCGTGACTGCTCCCAATATATATCCCAGTTTCATTTGTGTAGTATTGTCCCTTGAGAAGATATACTAAAATTGTTGCTGAAATGTGAGGGGTGTACTCACTTTTGTGAGATACTGTATGTATGTATGTATGTATGTATGTATATGAACAAAAAATCTAAATAATGTTCTAAATTTTAGGTAATTCCACAGAGAAATCATAAAAATGCCCAGACAGCATTATTGGCATGGTTTAGAAGGAATGCAAATATTTTGTCTTGTTGGCAGTAATTTCATCCACCATTATCTGGTTGAACCAGACAAAATGACCATAGAAACCAAGCCAGTAACTGAGATAGTCGTGTGGAGAGTGAGGACAGTGGATTTAGCTTTTGACCTGACCGACACCAGTTTGAGTCCACTTTTTTCAGTCGTTTTTTCCGTTGTTTCTCCTGTTTTGTCTCACTGTGTGTACTGCAGTGAGCATGAACAAATGAAAGAAACCAGAGGATTTTCTGAGCATGTCATACACAGGTTTATTAACCAACAGTATGCAAAATCAAGGCTACAAAAGCACATCTCTAGAGACCTTGACGTTCCTGTTTTCAAGAAGATTGATTGACCCCAAAGACACTTCAGAAAGCAGAACTCTGGACTGTTCTATGGTGGTCAGGAATATGGGAGAACTGATGCAGTTTGCACAAGAGAAGCTTCCACAGAGAATCACCCTGGGACAATTATCCCGCTTTTACCGTAGCAACTTTTCCTTGGTGATCAGACCAACACTGGTGGTGTCTTCATCAAACTTAAACAGTCAAATTAGGAGTAAATAAGGAGTACATTACTCAGAGCGTTTCCCTGTGGAGTCCTAGTGAGGAGGAGGTCTGTTGGTGAGGAAACCCAGGATCCAAATGCACAGTGTGGCATTCAGTTCCAGATCTGGATCAGCTTGGTTGGGTTGCCAGTCGTCCAGCTGGGTATGAAGAGTGTGTGATATGGCATGGTCAGTAGATCTGTTGTAGTGGTGGATTTCAAACTGCACTGGATCTGCAGTGTCTGGAATGCAGTTTTTCATGTATTCCAGCACCAGCCTCTCAAAGTATTTCATTGTGATAGGGGTTAGTGGCACTGGGTAATAGTCGTTGAGACAGCTCACCTTGTTTTTCTTCAGCACAAGGGTAAAGATGGTGATGAAAGCATATAGGTACTAGTTCAGCTTTTAAAGGAAGTGTTAAAAATACACATAAAACAGAAAGTTCAGTAAGTTCTGGATTTCTGTGCGGGACCAGCAGCTTTCTGAATGTTGACTTGGTCAAAAGTGTTTTTCACATCTGCTACAGACACAGTGAAACTGGTGTCATGCAGCGCTGCAGGAGTTTGCGCTGGAGGATCGTTATTTGTATTAAAGGTTCCCTTCCCCTTTATTCCCATTTCATTTCATGTCTCCAGATTGAAACGCACTCGTATCATGCATGTATGTTGTTGCAGATTTCAGGAGTCAGCAAATGTTAGCAAGGAGTTAGCAAAGGAGCAAACTGTTTTATTGGGTATGCAGTCTTACCAAACGAAGTCTGTCACCACTGTGGCACATCATTAGCTATCCAAAGTTACAAATCGCAAAACAAAATTTGCAAATAAAGCACCATTTCCATCCAGCTGGTTGAAGAGAACAAAATCGTCACTTCCTGATTGACTTTAGCTAAATATCACAAAGAAAAAATACATTTGCTGCAGTAGGAGCATGCACCGTGAATAATAATTTTTGTATATTATAAATTACAAGGTTCAGAGTGCGCAGATGAAATGCGGTCATGTTATCTTATTTTCAGAGTCTGCTGTTTGGGAATGCAGTTCTGAGAGTACATTTTAATGAAGCACTTTGAGGAGAGTTTGCTCGAGCATTTTAGAATGACAAAACTAGCATTTCAGATGCTGTGCCATGAGATCGGCCCGTTGATTGGTCCAGTTTTATGTTGTCCCATTGCAAAGTCACATGTCTTGTTTGATGCACATTAAGGAATTTATTCTGTAAGAGTTTTTCCATCATGTGCATGTTTTCTTACCGGATAAGAAATTTATCCATCTTAGTTAAGCATTTTTAGAATTTATGCGCATCTTGACATTTCCATCCAGCATTTTTTTTAATGTGATATCCGAAAATGTGCATACAAGTAGGTGGATGGAAACATAGCTAATGATCTTCACCACTATTTTTTATTCATATAGCACTTTTTCATCTCTTTAGATAGTCTCAACATGTCCCAATCCACAGTCTCAAAGCAGTCCTGAAGCTCCTGTGGTACGTCTGGTGTCCAGCACATCACTGTACACGTCACAGTTTCCTCTCACTTTAGGAAGGGAACGATGTGCTCCTTAACGATTACATGGATTTAATTACATGGATTTAAAATGGGGTCAGATTAAACTGTGAGTTTTTAAAAAGATGAGACAACCGACAAAAGTAGAAGGTAAAATTAGTGTATTTACATAATGCACAATAAAACTAGAATAACTTTGGCCGTTAAAAGTAGATTGTCCATTTGAATCGTACCCTAAAACAGTCCTTAAGAATCCTAGTGTGTTGAAGTCTCAAGGTAAAAGTGTCCACCGGTATATATACAGTCCAAAGAAAGTGATAATCCAAGCTGTGTGCAATTCTGGAATGGTAAATCCTGAAATAACTCCACAATCCAGCGAGTGCAGTGGTTTGGTCAATGATCCTGTTTGTTTGGCATGCTGCTTGCTTTATACTGGTCTACTTCCTGATTCCTGTCATGTGACTGATCACATGACAGGCAGACCCATGAACATTTAAAGACATCCACACAAAATAATTAAGAGGACTAAAATGGCTAAGACAACTAAAACTCAAATATATAGATATAAAACCACCTTAATATATACTGAGCGGTATAAAACGTGTCTTTGTGTGACAAGAGTGGTCTAGGATGTTCAGGCCTCTGGTGGAGCAGGAGACATGTTGGTAATATTTTGGGTGAATATTCATGAAATTGGCTTGGTTAAAGTCTCTCTCAGCCCAAGTCTAACCAGCTGTGCTTGGTGTCTGAATCTAATCTAAGCCCTCGGCACAGATCCCTTCGGCAGGCTATGAACACATCATGCCAGGAACAGCTGGGACTGAAACAGATTTATCAAGAAGGATGTTCATTATTGTCTTTTAGAGCTGCAGAATCTGAACTGCCTCCGTAGTTGAGTTTCCATCACTGACTCTGTTATTTCTCTGTGAAGCTGCTTTGACACAATCTGTATTGTACAAAATATATATAAAATAAAGGTTATTTTTGATCCACATATTGACATCACTTTTTTCTCAAGCACCTAAATGGTAGATTTCTCCACGTCTTGGAGATTGTAATATTGCAGTTTGGTTTCTATGATGTGTGTCATGTAAAAATGTTGTTATCAGTTTTCCCTGTTCCCTCCTGATTTTGCAAGTATTGCAATGAATGTTGCTCAGTACTGGCTTTGAGTGGATATGCATGTCAGGCCAGATGAACTGGAGCCAGTCATTGCCGTTAAATAACATGTTCTTCCACGCTTTGTCTTGTGGTCTCAGGTGGTGCTGTATTTTATCGTGACGGCCGCGTGTGGAGGACTCAGCTGGCCGAGCTGTCGGAAGCAGTAGAAACCCCTGATTGTCCCTCAGTATGCGAGAGCACTAGTTCACCTCGTCCTCATCTGACTAGAGACTCAAACACGGCTCAGCGCTGAACTCTGCTGTGCTGATCCAAACAATGCTTCATCATCATCACCTTTCCATGTTAATCGTAATCGTATATTTTGGATTCTTTGGGTTCTTTTCACAGCGTTGTAATGCAGTTCAACTACATGAAGAATTTAAAGGAGTAGTTCACCAAGAAATTTAAATTCTGTCATCATTTTTTTCTGCAAAACACGAGATGTTAATTCATGCTGCTCAGTTCCATTCCATGAAAATTAAAGGGCATTTATTCTGTTTAGTTTTAAAAAGTGCCATAAAAGTATCATAAAAGTTGTCTGTATGACTTGTGCACTGTATTCAGTGTTTTCTGTAGTTGTGTAATAGCTTTATGTGAGGAACAAAATTGAAGTCATCATTGACAGAAAATCTTTCCCTTCATTGTAGAGCTTAATTCTCATTTGCTGTTGCATTTTGCCGACGCTTCACATCCCAGTCTGTCACATTACATGTGGACACCTCCAAATGCACAATTTATAATATATAGATTACATGTATGTATGTACTATACATACACACACACACACATATATATATATATATATATATATATAAGTGCAAATGATTTTTGAGAAGTTGAATTGTGAATTACATTTGGGTTTGTTTCTGACACAAAGCTATTGTATGGCTTGGCTTTGTGTGTGTTTGTGTGTGTTATGGACTACTTTTATGATACACAAGTTTTATGATCTGCGTCCTATTTTACTGCATGGAAAAAGCAGTGTAAACCATCCACTAACCATCTCTGTTTTCTGTGTTTCATTGAGGAATGTAAAGCAGGACTGGAACGGCATGAGGCCGAGTAAATGACTTTTCTTGTTTTGGGTGAACTACTCAAGTCAGCGGTTACTAATCCTCTTCTTGACTTAAAGCAGAAGAGCTTAAAGAGAAATTGATGAGTTTCAAGAGTAATAACCTGGCACTTGTGTTTGCTCTGTTTTAATTAGGTTTGCTTACAACAGTCATGATATGTATGTAATCATTTACATTTATATTTAGCATACAGAGGGGAACTCTGTGGTTCCTTGATCTTACTAAATTTATTTTCTACAGAATTAACTAATGGCAGTCACTAAGTTTGTGACTGATTAATTGATTATTTAGTACATGGAATAATTTGTCTACATTACAGTTACTACATTGTTTTTGGGTGAATCTCGCAAAACCTGTCAATGTTTCAGCCCAAATTAAAGAGCAAATTATATCGTGTGTAAAGAAAATGAAGGTGTTTTTAGGATCATTATTAGGCCTGTTATGTTGCATTATGACATATTCAGTAAATTTTCTTAAGATTATCACACAAAAAAGAAAGAATCATGTATAAGCTTCTAATTCTCACGTGAAATACAACAGCTACACAGAATAGTGAATGACCATGTATAGAAAACAGAATATAGAGCTACATCCAAGTATGGCGTGTGATGTGCAGGAGTGAAGAGAGTATGTACAGGCAGTGTGAATACATTTGAATTTACATATTGTATTTGATTAAAGTGCTGTGAAAAAGTTTGTACACACCATAAAAAGTGGTTTTGTTTTTTCCCCCAGCATATTGAGACATACAAAAGACACTTGGAATGTACATTTTGTAATGATGTGTACAGCTTAAATAAACAAAAATGCCTAGAATCATGTGTGAGAAAACTTGGTACATCCTAAAGTGATCTACATGGATTAGTCCAGTTATTTTTTATTTATGTAGCACTTCTCGAATTCATGTGATAAATATTTTTGTCATTCTTGTGAATCTTTATTTAAAAAGATTAAAAAATATATTTTTTTTTATCCCCACAAATGTTCTTATGCTCTTAGAAATTAGTATAAAGCAAGTGCATGAAGTGATTATTAAATCTATACTGAAAATCATATTGTCACAAATGTTTTTGTTATATAACAAGGGGAAGTATTCAGTGCAATTATATATATATATATATATATATATATATATATACACACACACACACACACACA
>JAFVLL020035962.1:0-28567 GCA_021397915.2 Tor tambroides | reverse complement strand
ACAACTGAACCAATTAATTAGGATCTGAAGGAGCACTTGATAATCACAGACAGGTGTGTTTGATCAGGGTTGGAGCTGAACTCTGCAGGAAGGTAGATCTCCAGGAACAGGGTTGGGCACCCCTGGTCTAGATAGAACTACAGCCTCATGCTTACACAGCACTCACAACACAGCACTTTCTCCTGATTTCTCTCAACATGGGGACAAAAGAGCTGTCAGTCAATAAATGGGAAAACAAAGCAAGTAACTGACATTACATATTCAAAAAAAGTACCTCTGATATTTTCTTGTAAATTAAAATATAAGTTACTTGACTTGCATTACCCCCCACTGTATTGCACTGATGAAATTTGTTTTATTACAAAAGCAAATAGATTACAATGCACACTGAAGTTAGCACATGTTTGTCAGATGTCCACGGACCTCTCAACCTGTAGTCAATGAAAGAACAACCGACTCAACCATTATTGCTTCTTTACAAAATAAATTATTCTTAGATTTATTTATTAGTTCATCATGCAACCACTTCTACATGAACCTTTAACACATACTTTTACAAAACATTAAGCAGTTGTCTTATAGAAAATAACAGTTAAAAACCAGATCTACAGCCAGGCAAACTGATTTTCCAATTGCTTGACTATTTTAAATGCTGCATACAGAAATGTAATGCTGCACACCCTTTATGAACAGTTGTCATCCAGAATTTCCACTCCTTGGATTGCATCCAGCTTCCTTCATATCAAACCTAAAATGAAAACAATACAGATGTCAGAGGGCCCCTCGTGGTTGGGTTTTTATGCAAGTGTAAAGTGTGCATTTATGCAAGTGAAACATAGTGAAATGTTTCCTATTCATTCATTTGCTTCCAAACCTGCTTTGAGTTTCTCCACGCTGATAAACACACCGCCACAGTGCATTATTACTCACGGTACGAGTTTGAGTCTGGCCTAGCGCGTACCAAAAGTAATAATGGACTGTGAAGCAGTTAAAAAGGGCTCCTTTCTTCTCATCAAGGCATGATTTTGTAAAATAAAATGGAGCATATGGTTTTAAAACATGCAGAATGTAAACATATTTATGATTTGCTACAATTTTGCATACTTTACCTTCTGCAGACTTAAGAAGTTACATCTTAGTCTTCACTTTTCTTCATTAGTGGCCCTCAGAGGTGCCCGATTAATCATGACAGGTTAAATCCATCCATTGCTGCAGTGGTGGAGTAGAAAAACATGATGTAATACTTTAAACAATGCAGTATTGTTAGACTAATTAACAGAGACTTCTCAAACAGATATGACATAGTTCAGAATAATGCTGAATAACGCCCTGCTTATATTACAATTTGCCAACAGAGGGCGCAATTTTATATAGCGTGGTCAGTACAAAGTTGTTTCTAAAATGTTAAACTAAAATCTTTTATTAAATAAAACAATTTAAAATGCTCTATATTGTATCATACTTTCTTAAAAATCAAACAAATATGAAGTAAAATCAGGTGATCTAATAAAAAAGGAAAGGTCTCTCACATAATTATCTAAATTATGCATTAGGACAACTTTGGGAGTAAAGCCAACAGCCAACTGAAAAGTACCACAATACTTATCATTGAAGTGTCCATATATATATATTAAATATTACTCTAATGAACTTAAATATTACCAATAGCTTGGTCTAATTAAAGCAGCTCCAAAAAGCAGTGATATGTTGATCATTAGAATCCCAAAGTAGCATATAATGTAAAGTGTGACCCAAAATCCTTGGAAAAATGTTAGTTCCATAAACTCTACCTGAAAATTATGGATCTGTTTCCAAATATATGCTGGTCCAGCTGGTGAACCTGAGATATGAGGAGGTCCATAGATGAAGGTTTGATCTCCAGAAACAGGACTTCAGTGATGTGGTCATTGTAGCCTATACAGCTCTGTCCGGACATGTGAGAAATGAAATGCTTTTGTCCTGTTAGAGGTTCTTTTTATTGAATCTTCCTGTGGAAGTGAGGAATCAGGATGGTCATTCCCCAAACCGGAATTCCTGTGTGTGTTTGGAACTGATAAAACTGCTGTAAAGAACAAAATCCATCCTTCTAGAACTGCTGGAGTCTGTTAGTGAACTCTGAGAAGAATTTAGCTTGCTTTTGAAGTGGAAAATTAGGCGCACTTAAGAATTTTTTTTTTTTAGAATTACTGCATCTATGAATTTTACAAAGTACATTTTATGTGGTTTTGCTTGGGTCTGTTAAAATATGGAAAATAAAAAGCTGTCCTCCAAAAACAAATGCACATCATAGTATTTATATATTTTTTTAATTAGCTATAGTTAAACTATATTTTAGTTTATTTCTATTTAGCTTTATTTTTATATTCAGTTTTAAAGACAACAGAATGACTAATCAGAAGTCAGGATGGTAAATATCCATTAATAAAATATCCCAAAATATGAACACAAAGAAAACCATTGTAAATAAAGTAAAAACAAGAGGCCAACAGGTTTTAATTTATGCCTGAAGGTTAGCATGAGGAGGGGGAGAGAAATGCAGCATTTCCAGTGTCGCAGGAAACAGGAAGCTGCTGGTGGATGAAGATAGCAGGGTCTGCTTCATCCGAACAATAAAAATCTCACCCGCTCAGGAAAAGGATCTGCGTCAGCAGTGAGTGACAGATTTTAGAAAGACAAAATGGTGCCAAAATCCAAAGTGGCGGGAGAAAATCAGTGTTTCACTTAAAGACCTTAGAAGCACAATGGCGTGTTCCTTATACTTCATCGAAAGTAGATTCCACGTTGCTCTGGAATTGCTGTTATGAAACACTTCCGTGGGCAGGGTCAAACATTATTTTACAAATCCAAACCCTTTCCTTAAAACTTTTAACACACTAAATAGGCACCCAAAGTATGTGGCCACTAGGCTTAAAATAGACGCCACTGTAATAACAAAATATCAAACCATTTTTATAGCAAAACATTTTGCAAGCTAGTTTGTTAGAGTTTTTTTCATCAACAATACTGTTCAAAATGAAGGCAAGTATTTGAACACTTCATAGTTGTCAGTCATCACCTGTGAACCTGAGGAGACATGACTTCACACATCCACCAGCTGATTAAACATTAGAAAGGACATGGAAAAGTGAAGTCAGTTCTGAGAAAAGATCATTTAATCTAATGTATTTATTTATAAAGCACTTAAAACTACACAGTAGACCCAAAGTACTGGAAAATTACACAAACAGCAGCTAAAAACAAAAAGCAGCAACACTAAAGAGCACAGACACTGAAAAGGAGAAAAACAATTCTGACTTGTCTTTTTGGTTGGAACATCTGTCAGTTATTATTTTATCTTTATGGAACAGCATACTGCCATACTTAGTACAGTATAGAGTAGGTATAAGCCCAGATAGCAAAATTCCTGAGGTCCAGATCAGGCCCACACCTGACACTTTCATCCGGCCCACATACTGTGAAGAATGATGGCACTTGGGCGGTCCACTCCTGTTTGGGCCACAAGCAAGCCATAGGTAGGCAGCGTGTCAGCCATGAAAATAAGTAAATAAATAAAATAAAGCAGAACTGGCCCAAATCTGGACCACACTGATTTTAATTCTGGCCCAGATCCAACACCTTGCTCTGGCCCAAGAACTTTGAAGTATGATGGCACTTGGGCGGTCCGCTCCTGTTTCCCAAATTTGGGCCACAAGCAAGCTAAAAGAAGGCCCAATGTCAGCCATGTATAAACCAAATAAAGCAGAACTGGACAAATCTGGACCACATTGATTTAATTCTGGCCCAGATCCAACACCTTGTTCTGGCCCACATACTATGATGGCATTTGGGTGGTCCACTCCTGTATCCCAAATCTGGGCCACAAGCAAGCTAAAAGAAGGCCCAATGTCAGCCATGTATAAACCAAATAAAGCAGAACTGGCCCAAATCTGGGCCACATTGATTTTAATTCTGGCCCACATTGAATTTAATTCTGGCCCAGATCCAACACCTTGTTCTGGCCCACATACTATGATGGCATTTGGGTGGTCCACTCCTGTTTGCCAAATTTGGGCCACAAGCGAGCCATAGGTAGGCAGCATATCAACCATGAAAATAAATAAATAAAATAAAGCAGAACTGGCCCAAATCTGGGCCACATTTATTTTAATTCCAGCCCAGATCCAACACCTTGCTCTGGTCCACATACTGTGAAGAATGACGGCACTTGGGCAGCCCACTCCTGCTTGCCAAATTTGGGCCACAAGCAAGCCAAAGGAAGGTTCAATGTCATGAATAAACCAAATAAAGCAGAACTAGCCCAAATCTGGACCACATTGATTTTAACTCTGGCCCAGATCCAACACCTTGCTCCGGCCCACATACTATGATGGCATTTGGGTGGTCCACTCCTGTTTGCCAAATTTGGGCCACTGATTTTAACATTGATTTTAATTCTGGCCCACATTGAATTTAATTCTGGCCCAGATCCAACACCTTCTTCTGGCCCACATACTATGATGGCATGTGGGTGGTCCACTCCTGTTTGCCAAATTTGGGCCACAAGCAAGCCATAGGTAGGCAGCATGTCAGCCATGAAAATAAATAAATAAAATAAAGCAGAACTGGCCCAAATCTGGGCCACATTTATTTTAATTCTGGTCCAGATCCGGCCCAGATCCAACACCTTGCTCCGGCCCACATACTGTGAAGAATGACGGCACTTGGGCAGTCCACTCCTGTTTGCCAAATTTGGGCCACAAGCAAGCCAAAGGAAGGCTCAATGTCATGAATAAACCAAATAAAGCAGAACTGGCCCAAATCTGGACCACATTGATTTTAATTCTGGCCCAGATCCATCACCTTGCTCTGGCCCAAGTACTTTGAAGTATGATGGCACTTGGGCGGTCCACTCCTGTTCGCCAAATTTGGGCCACAAGCAAGCTAAAAGAAGGCCCAATGTCAGCCATGTATAAACCAAATAAAGCAGAACTGGCCCAAATCTGGGCCACATTGATTTTAATTCTGGCCCAGATCCAACACCTTGTTCTGGCCCACATACTATGATGGCATTTGGGTGGTCCACTCCTGTTTGCCAAATTTGGGCCACAAGCAAGCCATAGGTAGGCAGCATATCAACCATGAAAATAAATAAATAAAATAAAGCAGAACTGAATAATGGCATTTGGGCAGTCTGGTCCTGTTTGCCAGATTTGGGCCTCAAGTAAACCTTAGCATTGCTGTATGTAAGCCAACCAAACAAACCAAAACTGGCCGTAATGTGGGCCACAGTTGATTTTTATTCTAACCCTGGTCTTCCCCACATTCCTCATGTGGCCCACATGCTGCATGGAATGGTGGCATTTTGGTCCACAAGCTGGCCACTACACAGCCACATTTTAGCTAATAATGAACCAAATAAACCATAAATATACAGCGCCCTCCACTAATATTGGCACTCTTGGTAAATATGAGCAAAGGTGGATGTGAAAATAAATCTGCATTGTTTATCCTTTTGATCTTTCATTCAAAAAATTCACAAAATTCTAACCTATCATTGAAGTAAAACAATTGAAAGTGGGGGGGAAATCATTGTGAAATAAATGCTTTCTCTAGTTCATATTGGCCACAATTATTGGCACCCAATTATTGCAATGTCCTTTTCCCAAGATAGCAGCCCTGAGTTTTCTCCTGTAATGCCTGAAGAGTTTGGAGAACACCTGATAAGAGATCAGACACCATTCCTTCATGCAGAATCTCTCCAGATCCTCCAGATTCACAGCTCCATGTTGGTGCTTCTCCTCTTTAGTTCACCTCACTCATTTTCTATAGGGTTCAGGAAGCTCAGAGACTGGGACAGCCATGGCAAAAGCATCATTTGTGCTCAGTGACCCATTTTTGTGTTGATTTTGATGTTTGTTTTGATCATTGTCCTGATGGAAGAGCCAACCACAGCCTATTATAAGATTAACAGAGGCAGTCAGCTTTAGATTTTTTATCTGATATTTGAGAGAGAATCCATGATGCCATGCATCTGAACAAGATCTGTTCCTCTTCCCAGGACAACAGGCCACAAATATTAAAGATCCAGCAGTATATTTAACCGTGGGCATGGTGTACTTTTTATCCCTGTTTGTACTAAACCATCCAGGGTTTGCTGCCAAAAAGCTCTTTTTTTAGTTTCATCTGACCATAGCCAGTGTCATTTGAAGTTCCAGTCATGTCTGACAACTGAAAATGCAGGATTTTGTTTTGGATGAGCGAGAATTTTTCTTGAAAAACCCTCCTGAACAATATGTGGTGATGTAGGGGCTGCTTGATATATATTTTTCTAGGCTTTCTGGACTCAAGTCTCAACTAATTTCTGCAATTCTCCAGCTGTATCCTTGGAGAGTCTTTTGGCCACTCAAATCCTCCTCCTCAGCTGTGCATTAGGACGATAGACACATGTCCTCTTCCAGGCAGATTTCTAACATCTTTTAGTTGATTGGAACTCTAATTATTGCCCTGATGGTGGAATTGTGGATTTCTCAATGCTTTAGCTTTTGTCTTACAGCAACTTTCTATTTTGTGGTTTTAACAATTTTGTTCTGCACATGAGAACTTTATTGTTTTGTTTTACTCCTTGTGTTGGATGATTAAGGGAATTTTGTCTTAGTTTTCTTATATTTATGATCCTTTGAACAGGGAAGTCATAGTTGGACAAATTTTGTCTTCAGTCTCTATGGTATGCTAAAAATGTAAATATGAATGGGAATATACTTGTGAGATATTTTACTCATAAGAATTTCCAGGGGTGCCAATAATTGTGGCTAAAGCATGCATTGGAGAAACATTCATTTGCGATTGAACATATGAGATTTTCTCCCATTTTCAATTGTTTTACTTCAATGATAGGGCGAATTTTGCACTTTGAATGAAAGATCAAAAGGATAAACAATGCAGATTTATTTTCACAGCCACCTTTGCTCAGATTTACCAAGGGTGCCAATATTAGCGGAGGGCACTGTACATTATCTGGGCCACACTAAGCCTTAAGTGAGTAATGCATCAACAATACTCAACATAATGTAAAGAGAAATTTAAAACTGTCCTCCATAAATGTTCAAATAAGTTCCAGAAATGTGTCCTACTTGATAAAATCATCCCGACCCAAGTTTTGGACAAGCAGCAATTCAAATGTCACAGATAAATATTCAAAGACACATTCCAATACTTTAAAAACTGTTCTTCACAAGTTTGAACCTAAATGCTTCTGACTCAGACTCTACCTACACAGTAAGTCTGTTAGTGTCACGGCTACGCTGTGTTAAAGAGCGCGTGACGAAGATGAAAGGTTATATATCATACTCTAAGTCTTTAATCCAACAAGGGTAACATTAGCCAGTGCTCACTGTGCCATATCTTTGCCAAAACTGGCCCAGATACGTTTTAGGATAACTGGGCCACATTTGCAGCATCATAAGGGCCACTTTAGGTTTACAACCACATTAGCCAGTGCTTACTGTGCCATATCTTTGCCAAAACTGGCCCAGATACATTTTAATATACCTGGGCCACATTTGCTAAAACATGTGGACCACATTTGGTTTACACCCTTATTATCCTTTGTCGATTGTGCCACATTTTTGCCAAAGGTGACCCACATTTGGTTGGCACTATTTGGGCCATATTAACTATTTACCACATGGGCCACTTTAGGGTCACATTCAGAGTACACATTGCCGTGAACACTGCATCTTTGTGAACAGAGGCCCATATGTGATTTGTTATATTTGGGCCATTTTTGCTGTTTTACATGTGGGCCACTTCAGGCTTACATCCATTTTGTACGGGCCATAAGAAGGCCAGCAGTGCCGTATCATTGCCTTAAGTGACCCACATCCGCATGCTATCTGGGTTGTGGGCCACTTAAGTCAAAATTCATGCTTTTTAGTATAATTATAATTCATGCTTTAGTATAGTATAATTCATGCTTTTTACCATCTTTTACCAATTTTTTGAATTATTCAATCAGACTGACAAGAGTTAAGATGAAATTGGACTCAAAATGTAAAATAACCTTTTGTATTTCAGATATGCCAATCGTGAAATTAAACATGCATGTAATGACAATAATGAAATGTATTGCTGTTTGGAATGTTTATTGTGCCGTAAAGCACACTGGTCCACATCGGTCTTTTTATTTATTTATAGATCTTTTCACAATACACACTGTTTCAAAGTAGTTTTACAGAAAAATCACATTTTCATGCCTTATCGTCATTTAGCCTGTTAGAGCTGGGCTATAGTAGGCCTATAGTTCACATTTTATGATGATACAGCAAGCACATCAAGCAGCTGAAATATGTTCTATAGTACATACTGTACTATAAAAAGCTGGATACACTTACATTAGTTAATTTGTTGTTAATTAATAATTCCTTAATTTATGAGTTATTTGTTACCTTGTGATACTGAGAATAATGAAATCATTGTTAATTTTAGTATCATTTATTTACTATTGTATTACTACTTTGAATGAGCTTTTATTTTTATATTTTCATTTTAGTTTAAATAATTTGTATTTTGATTTTTATTTCAGTTTCAATTTGAGTGATTTTAGTAATTCAATTTAAACTTATTTTATTCAGTTGTTTTTAAGTAATAGTTTTTCATCTACAGTTTTAATCAACAACAAAAAAACAATTTTTAATCGTTTTAATTAACAACACTCTTTCAAATAGTATTTAAAAAAAATACAAATAAATAAAAAAATTGCAATATGCTAGTATTTCATTACAAAACAGTACTTTTTCCTCCCTAACAGCAGGGGGCACTGAGTATTTTTATTTTTCCTTAATATGGCTATTATAAGTTTGCATTTGGCTACTTGGCAGTGCCATTTCCTGTTACCACCTCACCTATTTACAGTAGATGTGAACAAATCCCACAACAGGCACTTCAACAAAAGCAAACATTTGTTCGTACCATTGGTATGGTACCAACACGTCATTGGTAAACAATCTGCTTCAGATATGTTCAAATGAAGAGGGGTTTTAGGGCAGGAAATCAGTTCTTGGACGCTGAAGGATGTGTATTGTGAAAAGGCCTTTGTGATATTAGGGTGGGGTGGTCAAACTCGGCTTTAAAAAGAAGAAGCTATTCAAACTTAATGAACTTGTTTTGAATTCCTGGCCTCCTGAATGGCAAGCATTCCATCGCTTAGAAATAGAGAGAAGAACAAACAGCGGAAGTGATGCAAGATATTCTGTTCTTTATCTGGCATTCCCAGCCCTCACCTGCTGAACCAATCACACCCCCTCTTCCCCCCTGAAGCCTCCTCAACTTTGAGCTTTAGACCGCCGGCCGGGGACGTTTTTAGGAGTGAGAGGAAGCCATTCATCTGAAGCTCGGGTTCCTGTTAGAGCACTCAGGCAAAACACTGCTTAGCAAGCTACGTTCCCGCACCGGACGATTGAGGATATGACCTGTTACACGGTTTACAAGGGTTTCTTCAGACTTCTGAGAAGAGGCTGAGATCTCCTGAGATTTTATGTAATGTGTTTTGCAACCAATCCAATTAATGGCTGTTATATTGACTTCTTGCACTCAATTCAAGTTGTTTTTCCCATCTTCAGTTGTACTTCCAGCACATTCGCAATACTAGATAACACACATACTGTTTTTTTTAAACCTTGCATTGGTGCTATAATCTAACCCCATCAGAACAGACCCTTAAAAAACCCTCTACATTCTCGATGTTGTCTCACAACATCTCATCTACTCATCAGCTATCTCTGTTCTTGCTTATACTTGAGTAACTGTGGAACGTATTGTGGCATTTCTCATTTTGTTGTACCATTCATTAGTTAATGTTCCTAGACTTTAGCCATACTTGAATAGCTCAAGATGATTTAAGATATTTTTTTCAACAAATTCAGAAAATAAAATAGCATCAGCCGTCCTTATATCTGAAATTTGATGCCACATTTCCAGTCAAATGTAACATTTTACAATGTACTGTAGTACTGCAGATCAAGAACACATTTAGGAATTTAACCACACTTGATTTGGGATCTGATGCCCCCTTGTGGTCACATTTGCCATTAGCAGTTCTAAACTGGTGGGTCATGACCTGAAAATAAGTGGCAGGTCTGTTTTTGAAAGAATTGTTATTTAAGATTTAATTTAGATTTTTATTGTATTAATGTATTAATAATACATGTCATTGTTTAATTTTAGGGATGTTGGTACTGGATTGCCATTTGATATCCAATGTAAAACCAGGGTCTGGAAGTAAAACCAGTTGAGAACTGCTGATCTACACAATGTTGCACAATCATTCAGTTAAGACGATAAACAGGACAAACAGAACCATTTTAAAATGACCTTTAATTTGTTAAACTTCTACATAAAAACTGCCCAGTTTGACAGACATACAATTTTGACTTTTACAATATGAATGAATTGAATCGAACTGAAATAAAACTCAACTCGATGTCTACTATACTGGTTAGCATTTGCAAAAAAGTCACAAGCCTTTCACACTTGATTTGGCAGTTTTATGTTTATGAGGTCTTCGAAGGAAGGGATCCAGCAAGTTCAAAAGCACAATATACAGAAAAACACAGACATTTCAGCTCTGCAGTAGTGTTTCTTCATGAATGGATATGACAATATTCGTCACGTTCAGAACCTATTATTGAAGAGCAGCCCAAATCTATCCTGAATGAGGTAAATACTTGTGTTTAACATCAAAAATGAAATCAGAATGATATTGACAGGGTCCAAAATTAACAACTAACAGACTTCACTAGACATAAGTATTTCCGTTCCTATGACAATGGAATTATTAAGCTATTTTTTTTTCTCATATTATATTGACCGAAAGTGTGGGTCATTGTAAAAACTACAAAGACCAGTTGTGATTTGGTTTCTTATATTTTGGTACAAGAAATATAAAACATGTAGTCTTAATAATAGGGTTACATATTCAAGCACTTGTTTGTCTTTGAATCACAAATAACTTAAACCCAGCATGTTTTATAGACTTAACCCATGTATTATGTCACATCTCATAACAGTTACCAGCCAACAGGCAAGTAACCTTTTATTTACTTACCAAAGCCAGTTTTTTTTACTTGCATGTGGCCTTGGTGATTGTTAATCTTGGACCCTGGATAGCAATCATTCAGAGAGACTCAACAAAAGAATCTAAAACAGTGTAAACAATTCAAAAGAATAACTTAGGGGGGATGTGTAGACACAAGACCATGCATATATTTTCCAAAAGAAATAAAACACGCAAGAAGATAAAAGTAGAGAAGAAAAAAAAACAGGCACAAACACAATTCAAAAAGCTTAAGTTCAACCGTCAGAAACCGAAGGCTTGAACTTTATGGAGAATTGGACCCCCTAAGACTGGCACACACACAGAGACAGGGCAAGCATGCATGCGTCGAAACACAGCACCAGCTGAGGACCACCATCAACATCTACTGGACTGCACCACTACAGCTACACCATACACAGCCACATCCACCGCGAGAGAAAGAGAGAGAGAGAGGAATGAGAGGAAAAGAGAGGGAAAGAGGCTATTCAGATACTTTTCTAAATGCCAATTAAGTTATATTTATTAATAGAGGGCATCTGGGATTTCATGAACTGATTCTGCTGGAATCCAATTATATGATTATGCAACAGTTGGTTGCAGTCCTCTAATCTGATTGGCTGAGCGACATTTCATAGAGTATAATAGCAGTGTTTCAGCAGGGCCATAATCGCCATAGACATTGATAACAATTAGAATTGGCCAAATTGTCTCTCCAATATATGATAGTGATGCTGCTCAGTTTGTTGTTAGGGTGAAAAAAAGTTCAAAAACTCAGCAGTCTAATATTAAAGCAGGCAGGCTTTACTTACACAGATACTGAATGAGAATTACAGTGTGATGCTTCAGTTTTATGGGTGAAAGAGTGTGAGTTAAGTAAGTGGCTAAATAAGGCTAAAGATGTAAGTAGCTAAATATTTCATATCTTGACTGTTTTATGTTTTATGATAGAAATGCAAAACAAGCAACAGTAATATCCTGTGAAGCAAACTATTTGACTTTCAAATTTCACAGTTTTTGGTTTGAATATTGGACGAAACATGTAATTCATAGCTTAATGTGGCGAGGCATTCTGTTTTCAACATATTATGCACACATTCACTACTATTTGTATTTTAAAATGCAATTAGTTCAAAATAGTTCATATGAATTACAAAAAGGTCTTTGTTCTTGTTCTTTTCTCTTAAATCCATTTTAATCCTTTACTTATTTCCTTAAGACAAAAAAAAAACAACCACCACCAAAAAAAAAAGTTTGTCCTTTGCATGGTTGTGTCCTTGCTCTTAGACCAGAGTACACTGTAAAAAAATCAATTATTTCAGTTTTTCTACTTAAAAAAAAAAACCCATATAATTCAATGTGGTAATTCTTTGTAATTAATTGTGATATTTACTAGAAATTTCTAAGTGCAAATGCTTTCAAAATAAATCCTACATAATTTTTGTTTGCAGTGAAAGTGAGTGGCATTTTCTTTTCTTTAATGGTTTTTCTTGCAAGCATCAACTATTACTAATTTGAATCAGCTTACACACTATTTAGCTACAAAGCTGGCTAAAAATGTACATTTATAACAAAGGTCTAGCAGGGTGTGCAATGGGATATATGGGATAGTTAGGGTATTTGTGAAATAATATATTGTAAACAATGTTATCCGGATTAGATTAGACTTACCAAATTAGCTGTAAAACAGTTTCTGGAAATAGTTGATTCAGATGTGATTAAATGAATCTGTGAAACACTAATTTCAGCCTGTCAAAACAGGGGAGATGCAGAAAAACAGGTCAAGAGAAAAGACAAAGAGAAGATAGAGAAAATATGCCTGTGAGAGAAGAGGCAAAAAGAGCGAGTTTGAGACAGCGACAGTGAGAGAAACAGAAGAGGAGGTGAAAAAGAGAGCGAGAGGAAGAAGGGAGCAGCTGTGGCGTGTGTGTGCACATCGCAGGAGGAAAGTGTGAATGAGTGAGTGAGTGAGTGAGTGAGTGAGGTGACACTTCTTTCGTCTCTGGGAGGAAAGAGGAAGAGAACCAGAAAAGATGCTTACCGCTTCACCTGCCATAGAGAACTATTCATCTACAACAGCACCTCACACAAAGTGTAGGGGATGATTATGCATTCATCATCATGTTAATAATAATAATAACTAGATTTGCATTTCCTGACGGAAATACCAGTGCTTGCAAGGCAGCAAAAGTGTTAAGGTAAAATTATAGCTTGAAAAGAAATAATTTCCGATATGATATTCGCTGTCTGTTTTTTGTTTTTAATTTTAAAAACATTCTATCATCAGTTGGGGTTTGTAAGATTTTTAAAATGTTTTTGAAATAAGTCTCATGTGCTCTCCAAGGCTGCATTATTTGATTAAATATTATTACAATTTAAAACAAGTTTATTTTGTATATTTTAAAATGTAATTTATTAATGGCAAAGCTGAATTTTCCGCAGACATTACTCCAGTCTTCAGTGTCACATGATCCTTCAGACATCATCTAATATGCTGATTTATTATTATTAATGTTGAAAACTGTTTTTGCTGCTTAATATGTTTTTGTGAAAACAATGGTACGTTTTTTCAGGATTCTTTAAATTTCAAAAGAACAACATTTATTTGAAATATATTTTTTGACATTATTATTTTGTCATTACTTTCACTTTTGATCAACTTAAAGCATGCTTAAATGCTTGCTTTATTATTTTTTTTAATCTTACTAACCCCAACCTTTTGAATAGTAGTGTACCTAATTGCAAAAAGACAAGCTTTTTGATATATCCATCCCTGACTTAAATAGGAAACACATATAGGAATATACAACAGGAAAAAAGCTTAATCTTAAATTTCCATGAACTAATCTATGTGAAAAGTGCGGCAGAAGAAGAAAAAAGAAGCAGGATTTAAATACACTGCCGCCTTGCAAACACTGCAATAATAACTGAAAAAACAATGCTAGCCTATAATGTATAAAACGAGTCCCATTTATCCCCCACATTTTTATAGTTTTCACATAACCGAACAGTCTGCACTGACAAATATTCATTAAGTCTAATGTCTTCATGAGAAACTCCTCTTGGCTCTGAAGCAAGCCAGGCAATAACAAGACATGTACACGGCACTTACTCTGTGCCTCAGCAAACAAACCTAAAGGCTCGGCTCTGACGGCAAGCAGCTACGGCACAAGGCTAAATACTCTAGGTCCATACGAGAAGCAAGCTTTTGCAAATAATCAGCACGCTAGTCATGAAAAAGATCGGTTTGCCTTCTTATGGCAGAAGAGAGGGTTCAGTGAAAGTAGTTGCGTTAAAAATGGAATATCCTTTCAGTTAGTCCCCCATTTGCCAGCTCTCTGACTACAGTTACAAGAGGAGGACGTTTCACGCAAGGACGCTTGCCCTGCCACTCCTGTGCCAGCCAAACACTTTTAGGGATCTGCAAAGAAAGGAACAGAAACAAAAAGCAGAAAAGAAACAAATAAAAAAAAAAAATCACACAAGACATGTTAGAGATGTTGCACAAGAACTCCTGCACAATCGTTGATTCACAGACAGCAATGGGTTAAAAATGTTCAGTAAACCACGGAAGCTCAACGTCAGAGCGCAGCCCCACTATGAAGTGTGAATTAAAGACAGGGACAGTATAAAACCATACAAAATTCTTCATATATTTAGCTTGCGACACTATCGAGCATATTTAACAGCTGCTGATAAAGCTATGGACAAATGATGAAGCTGTTAAGCAGCAATAAATAGCCTGTCTGGTTTTACAGCATGCACATAGAGCGGTATTCCTGCTGTAAGCATTTCTAATACACACTGCGACGACCACCTGGAAAATTTTTTATTTAACTTCACGTTAACTGTTAGTTTTCCATGCTGGTCAGTGTACGAATAACATGCATCTTTTGAATTATTGCTTCAACGCTCACTACACTGAAAGGCATCGCGTTAACTATGGGTTCATGAGTATATTTTTTACTTCTAAAGTTGATCTTTTTTTTTTACAGCAGTAAATGCAAAGCTAGCAGAAGTCTCACAGATGCATGCATTAATTAAGCGCTTCACATTTAATGATATGCATTGAAATCGAATGTGATTTGCCGTCGGGGAAAGAAAAAAAATCCTGTATATTCAGAAAGATGTACACCAAAGTAAACATACCTGAGAAAATATTCTATTCCATCTCTCATGCAAAAGATTCTCTCAAGTCAGACATTTTGACGTCTTAAAAAATTATTATAATTAAAAACACATTTTGACTATAGTTAAAATGCAGGACTGCTACTTATTCTGTAGCTTTAAGGTCAAAATATTAAGTAGTAAGTAATTACTTTTTATTGCCGGTAGGTTTCAGAATATTTGCTTTTGATATTTTCTAATCATTTCATTGCTTGTAGATCATTAAAAATATGAACATGAGTATCTACATATCTTGGTTATAGCAGAAAACCACCATAATGCCAAGCTATAATGCTAAATATGAACATGATATGTTGGTAAAGCATCAGATATATCAAAATTATACAGCAGCTGTCTAATTCACTGTACCCTTATGGATGCAGAACTTGCTTAGCACTGATAAGGTCTAAGGGAGCAATAATTAAAAACGTAAATGAGGACCAAAACAGAGAAATGACACATGGCATCTTGAACTTGTAAAAACAGGAAGTGCGCTGCTGTCTGCTTCCTCTGTTCAATGAGAACATTTTCATGATGTTCTACTGTATGTACAGTTAAACAGCGTTCACTAAAGACGCTTTCCGGGTGTTCAGTGATGTGGGATTATATGTATGTCATAGCACCTTTGGCATTCATGTCCAAAAAGAGTTTGATGTAGGATGTGGGCACGTATCCTTCTTCATCCTCGTTTCTGCGGACACGGGTCCAACCGTCACCCTTATCCTCCTCGATTACGTACAACATCTCACTTTCGGCCATGGATATGGTACCTTCGTTTTGACCTACAGACACAAGACCAGGCTATATGGGTTTCCAAAACAAGCATGCCAACTTATAAAAATTACGGTAACACTTTACAATAAGGTTCATTAGTTAACATTGGTTAACAACATTAGTAAACATGAACTAAGAATGAACAATACTTCTACAGCATTTATTAATCTTACTTAATGTTAATTTCAGCATTTACTAATGCATTATTAAAATCACAAGTTGTGTTTGTTAACATTAGTTAATGCACTGTGAACTAACATGAATAAACAATGAACTGTATTTTCATTAACTAACATTAACAAAGATTAATAAATAGTGTAATAATTGCATTGCTCATTGTTTGTTCATGTTAGTTAATACATTAACTAATGTGTTACCAAAATTACAATTAAAAAAAAATTATATATTTTTTAATTCGAACTTTCATTATTATGTGAGCCTTGTCTAATAACCACTTTGACTCTTTGTTTATTAGTTAATGCTGAGTACATTTATTAATATAGTAGTTACTTTCATCCGAAATGACTTATAAAAAGTAAATAATAATAGTGTAAAAAAGGTGTTTTTACTCATTTTTAGTTATTTTTGTTTTAAAAAACAAGTTATTTTAGTAAGTTATTTTATTTTCAGTTAAATTGTTTACAGTTTTACTTGTAAATATTTCATTTAATTTTAATTGTTGTTTAAAATGTTTCTATATATTAATTTCATTTCCATTTTTTATTCATTTATTCATTTTCAGCTTCTAATTTTGTATATTTTTGCCGTTTATCCCTAATAAAATTTCTACATAAATTTAGCGCCAGTTAAAAGTTAATATTTGTCAAATTAGTTTTGTAAACAATTAGAAGTGAAAAAAAAACAACATTTTGGTTGGTAGTAGTTTAAACTTATTATGCTCCAGAATCATTTAACAATCATAAATTCCTGACATAATTTTCTTTCTGGAAGATGATCCAGTTAGTGTTTTTCTGTTACCTTCAAATGGATAAAGTGCTTTGCATGTTCCAATGGTGGGTAAAGGCTCCTCTTCGTCAAATTCGTCATCGAACTCAGTACTGCGAGATTTGAACTGCATCGTCGTCTCTGTGCTGGGGTCTTCCGTGTAGCTGCCATCCGGACTATGTGCAGAAGACATGCAATACGTAAAACAGACCAAATTAACTTTGACGTTATAGTCAGATTATACACTTAATGTTAGACCACCTCATATGAGGTTATCAAAACAAGATCAAGTATTAATAGCATTAAACAGCATGAACAGCAAGTTTGTTTTCTGACTTAAGTCCACTTGTAATGCTAGTAATTTTAGCTTTGGTAATGTCAAGTGCAGAGATGCATCCACAGTCGTTTTGAATTAACCCAAAGTTTAGAGTTATGAAAGATAGGGTTTTCATAATAAATGTGACCCTGGACCACAAAACCAGTCTTAAAGGGGTGGTTGACTGCTTTTTTACTAGGCTTGACTGTGTTTATGGGGTGCAGTCAAACATATGTTCATGCTTAATTTTTTGAAAAACGCATTATTTTTCACATAATTTACCTCTATTCCACACCTCTCTGTCCCTTCTCTGATAAACGCCCAGATTATTTCCTGGTTTTATGAAGCCCCTCCCTCAGAAATACGTAATGGGCTCTGATTGGTTAGCTGGTCCAGTGTGTTGTGATTGGCTAAACCGCCTCTACTGCGCATCTGAACTTCCCACCCCTCAGCTCACCAGCATGTGCTCCGGTTGTATTGTAAACAATGGCGTCATCTATATTGCTTATCAATTTGAGCCCGAATGAGACGCAGAGGATATTAGTGAAGAGGATCGCGCAGAACCTGTGCAAGCACGGCTTTTAATGGTATGTTTTTTTTTGGTTCATACTTTTAGATACGCTGTTATTTGTAAGTGCTACTGCTTCTGATAGCTTTTAATATACGGATTTATCCTGATTTAAGCTTTAATACAGCACAGCAACCGCACGCGCGTCCATGTATAACGCTTCTCATAGCTATGTGAAAATAAGTGTATAATTGGAACAGTTTGTTGGAGCTGATCTGACGATCTGAATGAGAGAGAGAGAGAGAGAGAGAGAGAGGGAGAGAGAGAGATGCAGTATTAAGAACCGCTGCTTTAATGATTTTGAAACTTGTGAATCCATTAGAATCGATAGAAGACAGAATCGCGATTCATATATGAATAGATTTTTATGTGCACCCCTAGTTTTCTCTTCCTCTTCTCTAAAGCAGCGTAGCATGGCCTCGCCCCTTTGCTGCATGTTCCCGGGGGCGGGGTTTATCTGGGTCCGTGACGTATCTGACCCGGGATGTAACTCGTTGTGATGTAACCTGTCGTTTTTGTAGGCATTAAACTGCCAGAATTTTAAAAGACGATATCTCCGTTTGCATTGAACTTTCAGCTTCGTAACTTTGCAGATATTGTTTATGCTCAAACAGCAACATTACACACTAACATCAAAAAAGTGAAATCGCAATCAACCACCCCTTTAAGTGTCAATTTTTCGAAATTTAGATTTATACATCATCTGAAAGCTGAATAAATAAGCTTTCCATTGATGTATGGTTTGTTAGGATCGGACAATATTTGGCTGAAATACAACTATTTAAAAATCTGGAATCTGAGGGTGCAAAAAAATCTAAATATTGAGAAAATCACCTTTAAAAGTTGTCCAAAAGAAGTTCTTAGCAATGCATATTACTAATCAAAAATCAAGTTTTGATATATTTACGGTAAGAAATTTACAAAATATCTTCATGGAACATGATCTTTACTTAATATCCTAATGATTTTTGGCATAAAAGAAAAATCGATAATTTTGACCCATACAATGTATTTTTGGCTATTGCTACAAATATACCCCAGCGACTTAAGACTGGTTTTGTGGTCCAGGGTCACAAATATGAAAGGGGTCCTATTATGCTTTTTCACTTTTTGAATTTTAGTCAGTGTGTATAGTGTGTATGTTTGGGCATAAAAAGATCTTAAAGTTACAAATTTCAAAGTTCACTCCAAAGGGAGATATTTAGTTTTTAAAAAAATCTCTTTTCAAGAACTACAACGAACGGCTCGTTTGGACTACAGCGTTGTTTTCCGGGTGTTGTGACATCACAGAGAGGCCAATTAGAATATCATTAAAATAAATCCTGCCTACGGAAATTCTAATGGTTCGGGTGTGGGGACGGGCGAGGTCATGGTTAGAACGCTTGCTTGACTGCATCAGACAAGCCGACGATGAAGAATAAGTGCTGCTCATTGAATAAATATGAGCACTGCACGTTTCAAAATCAAAACCCGGTGCGGGTGTTTTTATATCACTGTATTTCTGAAGGAAACCGACTGTCTTCAAAAAATTTTGGATGTCATTTTCATTTAATCTTGTATGTAATGTCTGATAAAGCAGCATTTGTGAGCCGAGTGCTGCTTTGTGTACAGCGTTACCGGGGAAACCTCTATCTATCCCGCTCCAACAGCGCCTCCTGCTGGCAGAGAATGAATTTGCATATATGCCGCCACAAATAGAGTGTCTGTGGGAAACACTGGACTACGGTATAAATAAATTCAACTATATAACAGTTTCACTGCAATTCATGTTATAATGTTAGAATTAAAGAACAATAAACATAATACATATTACCGTTGCACTTATCTATAAATGCAGTTATTTTTAAGAGGTTGTTGACATCCTATCTAAAACATGATTTAGCCAAAAAACAACAACAAAACAACAACAACAATAACATTACCACTCTAACATGTCTTGCAATATCCGTGCGTGCAAAGATCTGAATCCGGCTCAAACTGATATGGCAATATTGACGCCAGACGGAAATTGCTGTTTTGGCAAGGGGTGGGGCAGTACTGAAACGCCGTCTAAGCTGTTCACCAATCACAACGCACTGGGACAGCTAACCAATCACAACACATTTCGTTTTTCGGAAGGCGGGCCTTCATCGAACCCGGAACTAATCGAGCCGTTTGTGCCAGGCTGGAGAGAGAGGTATTGTAATAATTTAAATTATGTGAAAAATAATGCGTGAGAAGCATGAGAGCATGTTCTAGTACACCCCCAAAACAAAATAAAGACTTTGTAAAAGAGCATAATAGGACCCCTTTAACTTCTCATTACATGAGCCCTTTAAAGACATGTAACAGTGTCAGTCATATTTATATCATTACATTCAGTGCATGATGTTTGGTAGCCCTGCTGTCTAGGGATTGAAGTACCTCTCTCGGTTTTGACCGTAGTTGTTTGTAAGAGGCGTGTTGCCCTGCGAGTCAAAATGACTGTTCTGTCTTCTCTGAGACTCGGATCCCTTTTCAAGTAACTTCCTCTCCACCTCCGTCAACCAGCCCTGAAAACACAAAAACAACACATCCTTCTGTTAATTTGTAATCATTAATGATCAAATAGCATAATTTACTTTCATTATAAGTCTCTTGGATCTCAAAATCCATATTTTAAACCAACTTTTGAAGGTAACTGAGGACTGAATTTGTGAGGGTCTCACCTCAAATTTATGTGCCTCAAGCTGCAATTTTTCCAAGCCTTGTGTGATTTCTTCTAACCGTGGATCTATACTGTCTGGATCCCCCAAGTGAGGATTCTTAATGTAAACATCTTTCATTTTAGTCAGGGCGTCCCTGCAAATAATCACAAGAAGAAGAGTTAGTAAAAACAAGAGGCATGTGCATATGAACTGCATATGACAATTTGTTGTGTCATGTCTGGTCATGTATATTACAATTATGTACACTATCATTCTAAAGTTTGGGGTTGGTAAGTTTTTTGTTAATGTTTTTGAAATAATTATATTATGCTTGTCAAAGATTCATTTATTTGATCAGAAATACAGTAAAAACTGTAATATTAAATAATAATGTAAAATAACTGTTTTTAATAATCTCATATTTTACAATGTAATTTATTCCTGTGATGCAAAGCTGAATTTTCAGCATCATTACTCTATTATAATATATATATATATATATATATATATATATATAATTCTAATATGTTGATTTGCTGCTCACTAAACATTTCTTATTATTATCAGTGTTGAAAACAGTTGTGCTGCTTAATATTATTGGTGAAACCATGATACTTTGTTTTATCAGGATTCTTTGAAGTGACAGTTCAAAAGAACAGCTTGTATTTGAAACAGAATGTTATAAATGTCTTTACTGTCACTTTTGATCAATTTAAGGCATCCTTGCTGAATAAAGGTATTAATTTCTTTCAAAAAATTATTACTGACCCCAAACTTTTGAGCTGTAGTATATGATATAAACAATTTGGTGCATGATGATGAGGTATTTGGAAGAAAGAGAAGCTGATACTATTACCAGCATGGCAGCTACTGGATGATTTACCTCTGATCCATCTCTTTCTGGATGTCCTTGTTAATGTCATTGAGCTTGGCTTGTAGCTTCTTCCTCCTCTGCTCAGGGGGCAGATGACTGTAGTCCTCCTGGCCTGTTCCCTGCAGACATTATGAGTTATGAGTGAAAAATAATAAATCAAAGACAAACAAAACTGCATTAAAACATTAAATAAACAAGATAAAACCTAGTCTCAGTCCTAGAAAACACATCCACTGACTGCCCAGCTCATATTAGATTCAAAAAATGCTATCAAGTGTTGAAACTGGAAGCATTGAAACTGGAAAAACTGGCAAAAAATAAATAAATAATAATAAAAATAAATAAAATAAAATAAAATAAAATAAAATTTCTTAAATATTTATTATGAAAATAGTTAGAGCTTAAGTTTAGGGGATTTTATAGTAAGTCAGACTTACCAGCTTTAGAGAAAGCTGTGAATGTTAAGACAAGAAAGACATGTTAGGGGAAATGGTTAATACATACAGTTACGTAGCTGTTAAGACAGATATGTTTAAGATGGTGTTGATAAAAAGCATGAAAACGAGACATGTTACACATCCACACACCACTTTATAACCAAACTGAGCTGATGGTGCTTTAGCCTTTGGAGTCATCCAATCAGATCTACACGAAAGACACAGAGGTGACGTGGCGACTCGTGAACTTACCCCACGTTTCAGGCTCCGCAGGCAGTGCATTTTGTGTTTGGTGCCCATGAAATCGTTGAGGCGCTGGCTTAGGGGCTCCTTGGGCTGCTGTGGGGACTGGGGGCCGTTGGGGAGGCCGTCCGGGGACGGGGAGGTGGGGGGAGGGGGAGGGGGCTGACGGGGCGACGCTAACAAAGACATAAGCTACAGATGAAGGTGTGATGGAGCACATTGAGAAATGGAATGGAGGAAGACAGGAAGAGAGAAGATGAGAGGAGACAAAATTTCAAGGGCATAGAAAATGTTCAGAATGTCTTGCATTGCAACAAACTCATTGCAAACTTTATTAAAGGGAATGCATGTCAGTTTTTTGCTAAAATACTTTCTTTTATCTAATCTTAATATTTCCAAGTTTAAAGACTAGTGCCATCAAAACAATCACTAACATATAAAACAGACTATTAATCTTCAAAATCATCAGAATAACAAAATTCCATTACAAGCTGCATGAAACTGTTGTAAACACTCCTAAATAGCAATAAAACTACTTGAATATAAATAACAAGATTTATATTTGGGCATTAAATCTATATGACTGCATCGCAATGAGCTATAAATGAGCAACATAGTTCTCTGTTCTTTTATGTGCTTATTTGTGACTTTATCAGGTGTTCACAATCCACAGATCCATCCTGTACGTGCAATTTTTCCTATCCCGTCTTAATATTTACAAGCTTAAATACAGTTGGACTATTAAAACAACTGCTTTCCTAATGCATAAACAGATAATGATTTATATCAACAAAACTACAAGATTCCATAACAAGCTGCATGAAACTAGTTGCATAAAATAGCCACTGCAAACACTCTGTAATAGCAATAAATCTACTTGAATATAAACAGCATGAATTATTTATTCAGCTTTTTTCTGACATAAAACCATACATGAATGCATCTCAGTTGACCATTAATGAGCAGTGTAGATTGTAGTGTACCTTATTTCTCTTGAGTAAAGGCCACAGTTTGCTCCTGCTCCGGCGTCTGCTTTCTCCGCGAGCGTTCAGGAAGCTCGATTCTGACACCGCCCTCTTCATTGACACGCTGTAGTCCTCAAACTCCACATCACCCGGCGGCTCAAAGCCCGACTTGTATGATTCTACAACTTGCTTACTGTCCTGAGATTAAAAACAGTAATAAAAAATCTCAGGCTTTCTGCTTTAACAAAAAAGAAAGAGTTTAGGATGAAACCTCAAACTAAATGAGTTTAAAATCCCTCTATTTAGTGACACAAACTGTTGTATGTAAGATAGATATGTCACTTAGCATTCTGCTTACTGTAATGTACACCTTTTACAAGATATATTTGCATATTGTCACGGGTTCAGTGGTTGTAGTAAATGACGATCAGGAGAACGAAGCAGCTTCAACACACTCTTTCCATTTATTGACGTTTAAACACAGACAAAGACTACGTTCACACTGCAGGTCTTAATGCTCAGATCGGATTTTTTGCTGAAATCCGATTTTTTTACGCTGTTGTTCACATTGTCATTTAAATGCGACTGCCATCAGTCTCATGTGTGAACCGTATATGGCCCTGAAGTGACCCGCATGCACAGAAGAAGACGTGACGTCAGACGCAGCGCACTGTGTTTGTGGAAATAAAAATGGATGCTGCTCGTGTTAGCGTGTGTTTAGCCATTTTTAAGTTAATGTGCAATCGGAACCTAAATAACGAAGTGATATTATTGTCTATATATTGTCTGCCATTGTGATTTTAATCTTCCCGCCTCCTCCAGCGCAGAATTGTGACGTCTGTCACATTTCAATGACGTAAAAATCGCATGAAATGCGACATGGCCGTTCAGACTGAAGTCGCATTGCAAAACATTGGATATGTATCCGATTTAGGACCACATATGAAAGTGGCCTGGGCCTGATTTGAAAAAATCGGATTTGTGCCGTTCAGACTGTCATAAGAAAATCAGATATGGGTCACATTTGGGCAAAAAATCGGATTTGGGCCACTTCAGCCTGCAGTGTGAACGTACTCAAAGACTAGGTGAGAACTCAGGACTTTTAAAGGAAAAGGAACAAGGGAGCAAACAAGATAATTAACAAGAAACAGGTGACTAGAATAAACGATAATTAACTAAAGACAGGAAACAGACCAAATAAGGTTAGACAGGAACTAAACTGAGACTAACACGTGACAGATCGCCCCCCTCCCAGTAGGCGCGTCCCGCGCCGTAACAGTTCTACCGGGGAGGGGGGGCGGGCGCCCTGGAGGCCGGTGCAGGGCAGGATACTGGAGAGGCCTCCAGGGCGGGTCAGGGGACTCGGGAGGCCATGGCGGATCAAGGGAGTCTGGCGGCCATGGCGGATCAGGGGAGTCCGGCGGCCATGGCGGATCAGGGGAGTCCGGCGGCCATGGTGGATCAGGGGAGTCCGGCAGCCATGGCGGATCAGGGGGCCTGGATGGCCATGGTGAGTCTGGGGGATCAGGGAGTCCAGGCGAGACTATTTTTTCAGGGGGATCAGATCGAGGAACCATAGTGGTCTTCCCCATGACCACTATGGTTAACCAGGCCAGGAGTATATAGCCCCCCCCCAAAAAAAAGTTTTGGGGAAGCTCCTCTCTGGAGGAGCGGGCACTTGAGGGTGCTCTGGAGGAGCAGGCACTTGGGGGCGCTCGGGAAGCGCGGAGCTGGATGGGACCAGCGGAGACTCTTGGGGGCGCTCTGGAAGCGCGGACACTTGGGGGCGCTCTGGAAGCGCAGATTCTTCGGAAACTTGGGGGCGCTCTGCAAGCGCGGACTCTTGGGGGCGCTCTGCCAGCGCGGACACTTGAGGGCGCTCTGACAGCGCGGACACTTGAGGGCGCTCTGACAGCGCGGACACTTGAGGGCACTCTTGCAGCGTGGAGCTGGATGGGACCAACGGAGACGTAGGAGACGCAGGAGACGAAGGAGAGCTGGGTGGGACCAGCGGAGACATAGGAGGGCGCTTGCGAGGAGCGGGCACAGGAGGGCGCTGTCGAGGAGCGGGCACAGGAGAGTGCTGTCGAGGAGCGGGCACAGGTATTGGAGGGCACTTGCGAGGAGCAGGCACTGGAGGGCATTTGTGAGGAGCAGGCACTGGAGGGCATTTGCGAGGAGCAGGCACTGGAGGGCACTTGTGAGGAGCAGGCACTGGAGGGCACTTGCGGGCGCTCTGGGGTAAGGAGAGGTGCCGAGAACTCCGGGGGAAGTGCTGTGTCCAGGAGTTCTGGGGTTGGAGCCGGCTGGCTTGCCATATTAATGGCCGGTGAGCTTGCCATACTAACGGCCGGCGGACATATGCTATAAAATATTCCATATGGTTGAAATCAATATAACTTTCCTCAGAACTTTCCTCAATGACGACACAGAAGCGAAAACATACACATCCAATGTGACAACACCCAATGCATTAACAAGTCATTCAACTGCAAAGATTCTTCAAATAGTCGAATTGACTTTAAAGTCAAACTGAATTGTTCAATTCTTTACTGAATCTGAGGAGTCTGATTATCACTTATTTAGTGAACCGCAGGAAATGTTGAAATGAGCCCAGAACTGTTAGGGGGTCATTCACACAAAACGTGTCTTTGCATCCAAATTTTTTTTAAAAGCGCAGCGCAAAATCCTCCTCCATGTTGCCATCAAATAAAACAGTAGCCATGCCAACTTGCTACTGTAAACAAAAGCTCGCAATGCTTGCCCCGCCTCCAGGGTCTTCTGATTGGTCCACTGTTTTGGAACTGACATTGATAAGTGGCACTGCGTGTAAAAGTTGAATTTTTTTTTACTTGACATGGCGTCAAGTTAAAAGACAAAGTGCAAGTAGAAAAGAAGCGAGCATGCACAATGGTCATACACGTCCGTCTAGCGCGATTACATAGAAAAACAAATGGAAAAGTAGTGTATTGGAATGGAAAAACCCGTTCTCTGTGAATATTCCCCTACCTTGTTAAAGGGCTGCTCGATTATCGCAAAAAATCAATCAAGATTGTCCTGTAAATACTGAGATCACGATTATTTAACACGATTACTCATTGACTTTAAAGACATCATGCATTAAATTTGCTTTTTCTTTTTTAAAATATAGTGAATATAGTAAAATAAAATACAGTGTTAAAATACATTATTTCAATTTAAATGAAATGAAATTTATTCCTAACCTGACTTTGTCTATCATTATCATTATATATCTAGTTATTCAACTAGTTAAAAAGCAGAAAGCACTTGATTTAGTGTGGAAATAATACAGACCACACCTTCAAACTGACATCATAATCGCAGCAATTATGTACTACGGACAATGAGCTGCACATCCACTATAGAAATAAGACTGCTGCAAATCCTCTCCATCTAATCCTACTGCTGCTGTTCAGGTCAGAACAAGAAACTATTTTTAGCGCATATATATATGTGGCATCCACCACCCTACTATGAAAACAAATGATTTTCTACAGGTGTATGTTTTTATGGCGGTCCACTTCATATGGCCAGCACACTATCTCTGAAAGGACACACACACACACAGTCCAGAAGCCACAGAGAGGCTTAAGTCTTTGTTGCTAAGCCACTTCAAATCTGCAGCAAAACCCAGCTCGTATGAGTCAATTAGTGCTGCGGTGGAAATTAGATTCCCCATCTGCCATATTTGGACAGGATGGCAATGGCCACATGAGCACTGGATCAGGATTTAGCAGATGAGACAAACAACAAGAACATCAGCCCCGTTAGCTGCCAGCGATTCCCCCGCAGCTGTAAATTATTGATGGTAACCTGGACGACGTCGCTACATGACGATCACTACTCGTTAGCTTGTAAGTGCGCCAGCGATAATCACAGAAATCCAGTCAGCATTTTGAACTGGTATATTATTCATCTGCTGGCTTCATTGGGAAAAGTTAATTCACCCCACAGCCAGGAAAACTCTGCTTTTACAAATCAAAGTCCTATCTGTGACGCAGTGCATCAATAAGTCATTGCATTCAATTTTTATAATTTTTCTCTTCCTTTTTTAATTTTTTAATATTTTAAGTATACTACCGTTCAAAAAAATGTTTTTTTTTTTCAAGTTATCACTTTTATTTAGCAAGAATGCATTAAAATGTTCATAAATGATCGTAAAGACATTTATAATGTTACAAAAGATTTGTTTCAAATAAATGCGGTACGTTTGAACTTCCTATTCATCAAAGAATCCTGAATAAAATGTATCATGGTTTCCAGAAAAATATTAAGCAGCAAAACTGATGATAATAAGAAATGCTTCTTGAGCAGCAAATCAGCATATTAGAATGATTTCTGAAGCATCATGTGACGCTGAAGACTGGAGTAATGATACTAAAAATTCAACTTTGCATCACAGGAATAAATCACATTTTAAAATACATTAAACTAGAAAAGTTATTTTAAATTGTAATAATATTTCAAAGTATTACTGTATTTTTGATCAAGCATACACAGTTTTGGCGAGTATAAAATAATTTTTAAAAAACCTAAAATTTTACTAACTCCACATTTTGAACGGTAGTGTATAAAAAGGACTTGAACAAATCAAATGAATTATTATACATTCTTAGAAACTGTTGATTTTTATGGACAGGAATTAGTAGCACAGATATTACACTTCAGATTGAAATAGTAATTAACTGATTTGCAAACCTTTTTGACAGATTCATTAGCTCAAAAGAGTCATTAGTTTGTGAACTCAGATGATCTCTGATTGGGCATTGAGTACATGTGTGTGTGTGTGTGTGTGCGTGTGTTTTTTAAATAAAAAAACAATTCTTAACAAGAACCTCGATTCTCATCCACGCTGATAAAAAAAAGTATTTTATGGCTTTATAAAAGATTTTCGCTGAATAGGATTTTCCAGCAGTAGGCTGATCAACAGATGGCTATGTAATCCGGAACCATGGTGCATTTTCAGCACAAAGAAGTCGCAGCACTTAACGTACCATTTTAGGCTCGATGGACTCAGCTGCCTTGGTCATGCCATCCAGACACTTGCTGACGATGGGCAATACTTTACGCTCGACCTCAGTGTACACCCGCATGCTCTCCCTCACCCTGCCCACCCGCCTCTCCTCCATCTCCTGTATCCTCTGCAAGACAGAAAACACATTTTGACCACATTATGAACACATTTGTCATTTATCAACATTCGAATATTTTACTTTGAACGAGAGAGACTCGCACCTGAAAGATATGTGGTATAAGTGTGTAGTAGTGCTCATGTTGGTCCTTGTTGAACTTCTGTAGGTAGGTCAGGTACTCGTTTTTACTGTCCTCTGCTATCTGATGCCTCATCTGAGCTTGCTGTTTCGCCTAGATAGACAGAAAACACAACAGACAGACAGCCAAAAAGACATTAAGATCCTTTCTACAAGGCTGACATCAGAACGTAAAGGGCAAGGACTGACAAATAAAACGATCACCTTTATGACATGACACAAGTCAACAAACACTGAGAGTCAATTAGCAGAT